>MVGU01001863.1:0-28010 GCA_002005505.1 Botryococcus braunii
CATTCCACCGCAAACACTTCAACTTGGCACAATTATGTTAATATCGAACTAGATTGGCATGGCGTCAAGTTTTTTTCTGATTCTGCAGACGAAGTGTCCGGGGAGGGTGGGGGGAAGTAGGATTGGCTTAAGATCCTACTCTTCGGAGGGGAGAGTAGGATTGTCTTAAACCTTTCCAAATTGTGCCCAGATTGCAGAGAAAAGCATATATGTAACAATTGTAGCTCTTGTGATTTTTGCCTGCACTGGTCATTCTTGTGAAAAATTTTGCATTGCAAAGCAGATTTGGCACATGTAGTTTTTGCAATGTATCATGGTCCTGTTCAGTTTTTTGTTGGCAGACAATGGAACAGGCCGATAGAGCTTTGAAAAAGGAGTCGATTGGTGCCTTCAAATGAGTTTTTGCCAACAATGTCGAATAAAGCCAGGTGATAAATATTGCTGGCGAAAAGGGCCAGCTTCAGCCCCGGCCTTTGGCGGTACGTGAAGGTGGCGTGAGTCGCAACTGGGCATTAATGGTGATGGTGATTGAGTAATGGAAACACGTTTGCGAACAAGAGTTGGAGTTACAAACGCCTTAACATACAAATACTATGTACAGGTGCAAATGCCTTCACCACGTGCACGCTGTAATACGTTCTAACTTGAGACAATGATAGCGGCACTCGGGAAGGTTAGACTTCTGCTGAGGTAAAACCAAGGTCTCTGCTGCCGAGGTGGACGTGCATTGCGAACTCGAGGTGGCTTGCGAGCACGGGGAACTCTAACGATAGGGAATGGACGTCCGGACGTGGATCCACTGTTATTGTCCATGAGAGGTCGCTTAGAAAGGCGTCCGGCAGCACACGTGGTTGATGACGGGGCAGAAGTTGTAAAGGTATCCCCTAGAAGGCTTGCAGGTAGAGGCCATGGAGGAGCTTGTTTTCCCATTGCACCTCGAGCAATGCGAGCTGGAGGTGCCTTGCGAGCAAGGAGAATTCTGACTTTAGGGAATGGATAACCCCTCTTGTTATTCATGAGACGACGTCGGGACAGGCGCAAAGTAGATGAACTATTCCCCATAAGAATTGGCAGTGGAGGGCATGGAGGGATATGGGAGGATGTTTGCAAGCCGGCATATGCAATGGGACATGCATGTCCCATTGCACCTTCAAACAGAGTTCCTAACTGTGAAGCAGCAGCCCTTAACTCATGTGCGTCCACCTCAGATATACCATCCCTTCCATGATGATGAGGTTGGCCTATGACATCCCCAAATAGCATGTTGTCCCTGCTTACACTATCCCCTAAAGGGACAAATCTGTTCGAGTCTTCTCCAGTACCTGCACAACATGCTTGCAAGTAAGGCACGTTAATGACATCAATAGTGTTTCGCACGCTGCGACTTAAGAGCAAAGATAGTACCTGTTGAAGCCACCATAAGAGGGACAGGTGAAATGCCAGCTGCAAACACCAACATAAGATGAAACAATTACTTCATCAAGTATTGCATACCACGAGTGGTGCGAAGGCATTACCGCACGGGCAACGATGTACGTAGGATGGATCATAGAAGAAGTAAATACATACCCTCTCGACAGCGCGCCTCAGAATCTCGAGTATGCTGCTCGACCCTCTGCTGATTTCTAGCAGCCAAACTACTGGGTTTTATATTCACTACAGTAATATTCGACAGTTAATGTCGCGCAGTGCATTTGCTGGCGGAAAATTGATGCAACAAGTTCCACGATAGGATATATCATTCATGTTTACTGATTAGTTCATTGGCAAAAGATTGGGGCATCCGGAGTACATTTTCTACGTTCGCAGACGCGCCATCCGGAAAACACGGTCAACGAAAGCAATATTAGGAGATGGAAACGAAGAAAACTTATGTCGGGTGCAATAAAGTTGAATTTGTGCTGAGATAGCTGAAAAATGTGAAATGGTCCTTGGAAGGGGGCAGTGCAATGCACTGAGTGCATCAGTATCAGGGTGCTCCACGTGACCTGGGTGCTCCACGTGACCTGGGTAATGTAACTTATGTAAGCTTTCAAAAACCCAGAGTCTGGATTCCAGACGCCACCGACAAATTTAGAGTTTGAACAATAGGAAGCATGCGTATTAATCACTTTATGAAAGAACAACACAGAATTGGGATTTTGTGTATTGAGCGTACACCATGGGCGCGATGGATGATCTTCCAACACACGGGATTGCCGGAGTTAAAGCCGGTAACAACAAGCTCAACACGAGCTTTTAACAAAACTATTGTGCTGTGCTAGCCTTATTCAAGTACAAATGAAATGAAAGGCCTTGAATGTTGCATCGGGAAGTCCCGCAACTCGTCATAGTCCTCGAAAATTGATTGTCAGTTCCGGGCATCCTGAACACTCCCCCCCCCCCCACCCCCGGCACCCCGTCCAAGATTAGTGTTGTTACCTCCAATACATTTTTCTCAATCACCGTTCTTTCGAGCATAACGCAGCCAGCCTCGGTTCGTCAAAAAAGTATGCTTGTGCTGGTACAAGGAAGTTGAAAACGGACGTCTAGACTTACACGAGCAGCATGAAGTAGAGGGATGGATCTGTCATGGCGAAAAAATTGCGGTTGACCCAAATGAGGGGCTCTAAAGTGCAGGTTGGAGCGGGCGTGAACACGATCGGGCCTGGTTCCACACACACGCTACACTAGGAGCTCGCATCCAGTCATGAGTGCCACAGCAGCTTTGGACGCGTACCTGTCCCAGGCATCTGGGGCTGGTCAAACTTTTCCTTACACGGGACTTTCACACCCCTCTCCTAGGAGTTCCAGGGACCTGCCCAAGCCTTGGGCTCCCAGTCCTCCAGCACCTCCTGCTTCACTCGCCACCAGAGGTCCATGGCAACATCCCACACCAGCTTTGATCTCAAGGAAAACCTCAGACTTTGCGGCAATCTCTAGCGGACAGCTTCCATTGAGGTTACAGGGACTCCCACAGCCATCCAATCCAAGCCACCAGGCCAAAGGCTTAGGATCTCAGACAGGCTCATGTCCGCAAGGCAAGCCAACGACTTCTGGAAATTCCAGCATACCTATTGATGCTGCAGCCGGACACACACCAGATGAAAAACGGACCCCGCTTGTCGTAGGTGCAGGACCTCCTACTTCCCACAACCCACAATTGGGACAGATGCAAACCCCGCCACCGAAAGTGCCACCAAGCGTTAAGAGGCGGGTGCCAGCCCCACTGCCCAGGGTTGCCACCCTGGCAGGGAAGCTGAGTGGCCAACCAGGGCCCGCCAGGTGTCCCCGGCCCTCCTCAGGTCCCGCCCCTCCCCTAGTACACCAGGATCTCTCCACGGCTGCGCTTGGTGCGCCTCCCCCGTTGGGCGCCAGTGGCGTGCCGGAAGGGGGATCCCGTACTGGAGGGCGCAATCAAGGGACCCATTGTGGCCTGCCCAGAAGGGTCTCTGGTGGGGGACCGCCCTGCTGGCCGCCGCCCCCTGCCCTGGCCAGCACCAGGGGAGGGCCCCTGGAAGAGCCCCAGGAGCGCAAAGCAAACCAGTCGTTTGCGGCAAGCCTCCGCTCGGGTCCCGGGAGTGCGCCGGTCCCCCGTGCGCAAGGGAAGGCCCCCCTCCCGCGCGGGACCGGAGACCGATGCCCAGGCCCTGGGGGATCCGCCTACTGTGGGGCGGGAAACGGTGTTGCGGAGACTGCTGCGGATCTTATTACTCTTGTGGCGGACGACGGATTCCGGAGTGGACTGCACTTAAGGGATGAGGGAGCGGGAGCGGGAGGAGGAGCCACTGAGAGATGGGCTTTTTTTCGACCTGATGAGTCGGTGAGATGCACATGTACTGGGTCCATGTGGACGCGCTGCACCCTAGCCCCCACTTCCAAGCTTGTGCAAATGTAGTGCTGTGCTGTCAATCCAGCAGCTTCCAAAACAGCAGACTTGTGTTCGCTAGAGATCTAGTGCGGAAACACCCAAGCGTGCACGTGCCCTGCACATGCGCAGGCACGCACACACACCACACACACACACACACACACACACACACACACACACACACACACACACACACACACACACACACACACACACACACACACACACACACACACACACACACAACACACACACACACACACACACACACACACACAAACACACACACACACACACACACAAACAAATATCATTATATCATCATCATTGTCATCGTCATCACCATTTATTACAGGTCTGCTTGGTATGAAAAGAAAAGTAGGTCTATCCACTTGTTTATCTATGACTTGCCAGTCAATTTGACAAGAATATGATTTACACTGCAAATGGGACAGTACACAACTCCACCTTCAATAACTTGGGTATGCTACCAAGCTGGCGAACTCCAATTGATGACCCAAAAACGGCAGTGTGCCCACCTCCCGGCCCTGTCTCACCGCAGTTCATGCCTCCCACGCGCGTGCGGCAATGCAGGCGGGATCCCAAGGGGAGGAGGGAGGGACCGTTGCGAGCCCCTCACCGCGCCTGGCGGTGCAGCAGGTTGTACCGCCGGCCTCCCAAACCGTACTGACGCACAAAGATGGGACCCAGCCCCCTACAGCGCCCTCCGCCCAGGAACCGTCTGAAGAATCTTTCTCCCGGGCGGGCTCCCCGCAAGCCCTGCCTCCTCGGTCGACATCGGACGGTCTCAAACCTACATGCACGCTCACCGGCTCCAAATCCCCTTGCACATCTCCCGGCTTTCAATCTGCTTGCGGCGCGAGGGCTTCCGGAACGGGCCCGGACGGCGGCCCCGCAGCCCTCCCGCGGGACCAGAACCGCACGGCTTTGGCCAATCCCGGTGCGGATGCGGTCGCGGATGCACCGGACTCGCGAGACTTGGGGTCGCCCTTTAGGGCGTCGGTGTCGCGCGGTACCACCAACTGGTGCCTCGGGGATCACCGCGCTGATTCGGATCTGCTGTACAAAGGGGTTTGGGCCCCACTGGGGTCCCGCTGCAGTGCAGTAGGATTGGTACCCCAGCTCGGCACCGCAGAGGTTGTATCTCAACCAGGCATCTTGGAGGTGGGATCCTTTTTAGGCAACGGACTTGCGGGATCCCCAATAGGCACTTTGGCGGTGGGACCTCTTTCAGGCAACGAACGGGCGGGATGCCAATCCGGCATCTTGGGGGACCCAAAAAATCAGGCACCATCCTTTTCAGGCAATACGTGGGTGGGGCGCCAACCAGATGTCTTGGGTCCAGAGTGCCATTCAGGGAAGGCGTGGCACGAGTGGGGGGCGGGACACATCATGGACGATCACATGGGGCGGGCCATGTGGGGGCCGCCAAGTCTGGGAACGTCCCATATGGAAACCGCTCTGGAACCTTGCGGTACAACGACCCGCCACCTCGGGCAAGGCCAGGAGAGCATGTTGTGGCGGTTGCCAACCGTGGCAACCGCCACGGCGGAAGCTGCGCAGGAAGGGATGGTAGCGGCTGCTGGGGCCTCATCTGGCAATACTGGGTACCGCCTTCGGGACCTGGCGCTGAAGCCGTTGGCGCAGAAGCCCGCAGGTCCTGGGGGAGCAGGGGCAGGGGAGGCGTCAACCCTCCGCAGAGGTGTGTTTTGGCCCATGTCGGGTCTCAGAGGGAGGCCTGTAGGTTGTGCTTGACCCATGCCATGTCCGGGGCCATGGAGTTTGTTTTCTGTCTTTTTTTTGGGGGGGGGGGGGGGGAGGAGGTGGTTCTAAGCCATGTCGGGTTTTCTATGTGCACCATGCAGATGCGGTTGACCCATGGCAGGTTTTTTTTTTCTGTTTTTTTTTTTTTTTTTTTTTTTTTTTTTTTTTTGGGGGGGGGGGGGGGGGGGAAGGCTGGGAGCGTTTGACCCATGGTGGGATTTGAATATGGGCCAATCGGGTTCATGTGAACCGTGGCGGGACTTGGGTGGGGGCCCTGAGGATTGCTTGACCCATGCCGGGTTTTGGCATTGTCAGCCGTAGATACTGTGGGGACAGACGTCGGGTAACTTGTGAAGAAGCAATGGGCAGGAGGACAAGGTGGGGTTTGGCTTGCCAGGCTTCTTAGGCAGATTACAGGGATAGATAAGACGTGGCGCGCGTGCGTTTGTACGTGCATGTGCGTGCGCGCGCGCGCGTGTGTGTGTGTGTGTGTGTGTGTGTGTGTGTGTGTGTGTTTGTGCGTGCGAGCGTGCGCGTGCGCGTGCGCGTGCATGTGTGTGTGTGTGTGTGTGTGTGTGTGTGTGTGTGTGTGTGTGTGTGTGTGTGTGTGTGTGTCCGCGTGCGTGCGTGCGTGCGCGTGCGTGTATCCGAACGTGTGCGTATTGTATTTGCCTTTTCCCCCTTCAGCAATTGAGACCAATCGGGACCCAGCTTCCCTCAAAATCAACCATGGCTCCCCCCGCCCTCCCCCACCCACGATTCTCGATAAAGCCGAGTGAGTGGTTTCCGGGTTCCAGAGCGGGACGACGGAGCAGGCACCCCAGCAAAGAAGGCGCGCACCACATGGGCTGGCGCATCGCTGCAGTCCTTGGTACATGCGAAAGGTGCACCTAGCCTAAGGCACCGCTATCCGGCAGACTTCAGCAGTAATGGACTGGGTCGCTCCGGGGGGATTGCCAGATCAGGCAACCAGGAGTCATGCGAAACGGCTGCTGGGAGCCTCCGGGGCCCCCAGTCACATGACGTCCCGGACGTTTTGCGGTGAGCTCTCTTGGCTATACACATGACTATGACGGAAAAACAGGGTGTGTGTGTGTGTGTGTGTGTGTGTGTGTGTGTGTGTGTGTGTGTGTGTGAGTGCGTGCGTGCGTGCGTGTGTGCGTGCGTGCGTGTGTGTGTGTGTGTGTGTGTGTGTGTGTGTGTGTGTGTCTGTGTGTGTGTGTGTGTGTGTGTGTGTGTGTGTGTGTGTGTGTGTGTGTGTGTGTGTGTGTGTGTGTGTGTGTGTTGGTCAAGCCACCACGGGCAAAGCCGCATGGGTCCACCTCCCTGAGGCTGGGCACCAACTCCAGCGCAACCACCAGGGCCCTAGCAGTGCCGGGGGAGCGACTAATCACGACGCTGCTGATGGTGTCCAGGGAGCTTCAGTCCCTCAGGGACAGTTGGGCGGCATTCTGCGGTACGCGGGCGTTTGGGGCCCCGCCAATCCCGCCAGCCCCGCCAGTCCCCGTCCCACTTCCTCACCGGTCTCCTGCAGCTTTACCCCAATTGGGGCGCTCCCCCGCTCGGGCTCGTACAGAAGGAACTGCGACTGCAGGGCCCCTCGCGCTGCGCTCCCCTTTTGGTACCCATGGCGGGCGGGCGCCGCAACGCACTCCATCTCACACTTGCGCTTCCCCCCCTCCACTGCAAGCTTCCCAAGACACCCCGTCCGGGGGACCGCCCTTTGGCAGACCCACCAGCCTGACCGGGACCGGGGAGACCAGACCAGGCGAGGCGGACGGGGGGCGGTCCCCCGGGCCCCGTGTGGCTGGTACCGTGGGGAGCCGGTCCCCCGAGCTTGCCGCGCCCGCACGGGCGCCGGGCACTGCGGCTTCAGATGGTTGGGGCCCGATCAGGGCAGCGGTGGGGGCGAAACCGTTGCCCCGCTCGCGCAGGCGGTTGGTCCGCGTCGTTGTCCGGGTCCCGCGCTCCTCCCGAGGGGAGCGGGCAGGGGGAGGGCTTGGAACGGGCGTGCCTGATCAGGATGCGGTCCTGCCATGCAAAGGGCCCCCGCTGGCGTTGCCTGTTCAGGACGAGGGCCGGGGCTCAGCGCGGCCCGCAACCGCAGTGCCTAATCAGGACGCGGGTGGGCCCCTTGACCTGCCTGTGCTGGCCTTGCATGAGCAGGACGGACGCGGGCCTCGGCCGTGCCCGGGCCCGGGGGGACGACAACTGGCAGACCCCGGCAAAACTCCGTGCGGTGGAGCGGCAGCATTGCCTGATCAGAACATAGCCGACAGTTCCCGGGTGCCTTCCCTTGGTGGCTGTGTACCTCCTCCTGCTGGCTATGGGGGCAGGCCCCTTGACGGGGCCGTTCCACGGGGCGGCATGATACCTCAGGACGCCGAGGCCTGGTCCCCTGGGGGTGACCCGGCCATGCCAGCGCAAGCATCGGGAGCCCTCGGAGGTGACTGTGGCCCGGAGGGCGTTGCTCGCCCCGCTGCAGGTGCTGGCAAGAAGCAGACTCGTCCTGCCGTCCTGCAGCCTAGCAAGGCGCCCACATGGGCTCCATGTGACAGTGCCAGCCGCCAAGCGCTCGGTGGAGCGCTCAGATGCGTGGCGACAGAAAATGCAACTGCCCAGGAAGGGGACTGGGTGTCGCCGGGGGAGGCCGGCGTGCGGGAGGTACCTGCAGGCGGTACGACAGGTACAGCGAACTGTGGAGGCGGCGTGGGATGTCCTGCTTGCTGGGCTGAGCAGCCTACTCACATAGCATGCATGGGGGACGCTTGCGTACGGAACAGTCCCAATGCGGGTTGGTCCTCATGTTGTACCGATGGGGCAACAGAGACGCACCATCTGCATGATCTGTGCCCGTCACATGTACGTCCAGCATGGCTTGATAAGCGGGAACTGCTTGGTAAGTGGATGAGCAGTTCCTGGGGCCCTTGGGGAACACTGCGTACGGACTGGAGGGTACGCAACCCGGTTCGATTCCGGGATGGTTTGCTCGCTGTGCCTCCCAACTATTTTTTGGTCCCTAGACAGTCATTCGGTCAGGAAGCCCAGGGAGGATGGCCTGCAGGCCTGGATGGTGAGAAGACCGCCGCGACCAGTCCCTGGGGATCCGGTCCTCAAGAGGCGCCATCTCGTGGCACGCGTCGCCTAAACAGGCCCAAATTCAGAAGAGCTCCACATGCGCGTGTTCCGCCAAAAGCATCAATGCATCAGCGGGCGGCTGCGCGTCTCTCCAGCACGTTGAGGCGGGTGCGAGTATCCGACAACCACCACATGGGCGCGGAGCACGGGAGCTTGCCATCATCTTCAGACTCGGATGCCCCTTCGCCTTCAAGCTCTGCATCCGATTTGGGCGATGACAGCACGGCGCCGTCGGAATCATCATCATCATCCGCAGCGGACGAAATGCTCGGGGCACCCGGCAGCCCCGACAGCCTGATTAGGCTCCGAACAAAGCCATCGGGGAGCGGGCGCACCGCACGGAGCCCCGGAGCTCGTCGGCGGCGGCCCTCATCGGGACCGCGTTGGAAGTCTCCCACCCGAGGCGCAGCGGGAGTCGATCCCCGGGGCGTGCGGCGGCATGGACGAGGCGCGGAGGCGGGCTCACCGTGTCCCACCGATCCGATTGCATGGATCAGGCGGGGTGAAGCGGACATCCCTCCACGCCCCGGCTCCCTTGATCCGCACTCGGCGGCTCGTGCACCCGGGCATGGGATAATCCCACCGCTCTTCAGGCCCTGCCGCGGGGATGCAGAGCCCGACGGCCTCTTGGGAGGGCACATGTGGGGACATCGTGCCGGTCCCTCCCGTAGGGCCTCCCGCTGTGGAAGGCCGCCTGAGTCGGGAGGCCAGGCGGCCGCTGCGCTGAGCGCGGGCACAGCCGCGGGCACAGCTGCCGGCCCGGATCCGGTTGGGTGCCGTCCGGCTTGGAGAGGAACGCAGCAGGGGGAGTTGTGGCTTCAGGTCTTCCTGCCTTCTTTCTTCAGTTCTGGAGAAGTTCCTCATGGCCTATAGCGGTGGTTGAAAGGAGTTGTCGGGCCGTTTGTGTCTTGTGCCTGCTTGGCGTGCACGGTTTTGGAGTTTTGAGAGGTTGTCGAAATTCCCTGGCTTAGGGAGGGTTGTGTGTTTTGGCGCGCATCTCTCTCTCTCTCTCTCTCTCTCTCTCTCTCTCTCTCTCTCTCTCTCTCTCTCTCTCTCTCTCTCTCTCTCTCTCTCTCTCGCTCTCTCTCTCTCTCTCTCTCTCTCTCTCTCTCTCTCTGTGTGTGTGTGTGTGTGTTCTCTCTCTCTCTCTCTCTCTCTCTCTCTCTCTCTCTCTCTCTCTCTCTCTCTCTCTCTCTCTCTCTCTCTCTCTCTCTCTCTCTCTCTCTCTCTCTCTCTCTCTCGGGCGCGCCCGCTCGCCGGCCCTTGTGGTCGGACACAAAACTACAGAGAGTCCTTCAACCAAGGAATCAAGACAAGAGCGGAGGGAGCTCTGAAAGTTCTAAGTGCTTATGCGGACGGGGAAAGGTCTAAATGTGAGTTCCGGCGCGCGCTCGCGCCTGCCGGAACTCACATTTAGACCTTTCCCCGTCCGCATAAGCACTTAGAACTTTCAGAGCTCCCTCCGCTCTTGTCTTGATTCCTTGGTTGAAGGACTCTCTGTAGTTTTGTGTCCGACCACAAGGGCCGTGGCATGTCAGACAAACACCGCACCAGGATTTCAATTCCATGTTCACACTTCCCCATGCAGGCGAGGGGGAACCGCCCGGGGTCAAGCCGCGTTTCTGAGGCCACGTCTCCATCTGAAACTGCCCCGTGGACCCGCCCACATGACAACTGCGCTGCGATGCTGGAGGGGATCGCGCACCGATTCAACTCGCCACACCCAGCCCACATTCCTGGCCCCGTTTGGTCGCGGGGCCTCTCAGACTTCCTCCAATCCCTCCCAGAGAGTCTTGGACGAGAGAATGCGGGACCGGGTGCTGGCGTGCAGCGGGGCCGGGACGAACCGGTCGGAGGGGGGAGCCCTCCCCTCCCGCCGGCGGGAGCGCCAGGGGACGGAGAAGAGAGAGAGCCAGAAGGCAGTCCATGTGTAGCGCCAGGAGGCAGTCCACTTGGAGAGCCAGGAGGCATTCCACTTGGACAGCCAGGAGGCAATCCACATAGAGAGCTAAGATGCAGTCCCTGTGGAGAGCTAGGACGCAGTTCACATGGAAAGCCAAGATCCAGTCCATGTGGCGGGCCCGGAGGCAGTCCACGTGTAGTGGCAGCAGCTTGTCCACGTGAAGAGGCAGAAGGCAGTCCACGTGTAGTGGCAGCAGTTTGTCCATGTGTAGAGGCAGGAGGCAGTCCACGTGCTGTAGAGCCGGGAAGTAGACGAGCTGAAGGGCCAAGAGCTAGGCCACGTGTAGGGGCAGGAGGCAGTCCACATGTAGAGCCAGGAGGCATTCCACATGTAGAGCCAGGAGGCATTCCACGTGTTGAGGCAAGAGATGACGGCTCATGCCGTCATGGGCTTACTGATGCGCATGCAGGAGAGAAGCATGGTCTGAAGGCAGGATTGTTAGGAAATGCCTTAGATAAACGGGGAAGGGAACAATTTGAGAATCTGGAAGATGCTCCGGAATCACGGGGGCTGGAAGAGGGATTGAGGCAGAAGGAGGATTGGGAGGTAACTTTAGTTGAGGAGCCGGCCGCTCAGAATGAGGGGAATGAAGCAAAGGGCGTGGAAGCAACAACGCCCTCGCTTTTTGGGGCTGCAGCCATGCGGGCTCGGTACCCCGACCTTTTTGCGGTGTCGTTGGACGAAAGTGGCCTGTCGCGTGCCGAAGACAAAAGTCACCTCTCCGCTCATGTCGTTATGATGGCGTAACGGCCAGATGGTAGATGTTCTCAGACAGAATTGTGCGCTACCCTCGAGGGAGCTCCCGGGCGCTGGATTCTCTAAGTGGTTGGTGCGTTATTTTGCAGCTGGAGAATTAGCCCTGCAGGGCTTTAAATTGTTCAAGGGGTTGGTGCGTTTATACACAACGGCCCAGGTCGTTGGATTCTCCATGGGTTTGGTGCATCAGTAATGTGTGTAGATGAAGGTATTCTAGACGAGGTTTGACATTCGCGTGCACTGTTCTCCGGAGAGAAAATTTGGATCCAGAAGGTTAGGTTTTTCCTTGAAGGTGCAGGACGAGACTTTTGGGACTTCTGAATCTTATCTAATGGTGTATTGGCACAGTGCGGCGAATCCTATAACATTCTGTGCGGGTAGTCTCCGCACAGTCCGTGATTAGTTACGGACAGACTGGCGCTGCTCTTGACATCCCTTTGCTGTATTAAAATTTGCCGTCAGCTCTGGAAAAAAGACCATCGGGGACCGGCCTATACAGACATGACATGCATAGTCATGTGGATGCTACAAATTACAAATTAGTAATAATTTATAAGTTGCATACAATTGTGACTTGCGGGCCAAGCTAGGCCTGCATGAGGCCTATATGCCTTGTTGGAGGCATTGAAGCCTGATGCAAGACCATTTTGCAAGTCAATGCGCGTATGCATATCAATCCACACCTCGATGACGCCTCAGAACTCACCTGCATCCTCAGCAACAACAGCAATCCGATTCGTGTGCAACACTCATTTTGAAATTGAGTCAAACCCTGACAAAACATGGCCTATCCCTTACTCCGTAGTGTGGTAGCCATTCGGCTTCCAAACCTTGTGTCCCTACCCCCCCCTTTTTTTTTTTTTTTTTTTTTTTTTTTTTGGTAAACACAGAAGGTCGGGCAGTTCTACCAGAATACCTATTGGTACGCAGCTACTATAGTTTACTCGAGGATCTCTATATAGATACATTCCCAATCTGTGCGTGCGGAACCACTGTACAGTGCGTTAACGTTAACGTTGGAGCTAACCATTTGCATGATGATCTTCATATATGCCTATACAGCATCGGCAAAGATTAGATAAAAACATCCCGTGGATTGGTCCGACAGATCTGCCAATCTCAGAGAGAGGGGCAGGCTCGTGAGCCCCTCTCTCTGACAAACACACACGGAGCAACTTTTCTTCAACAAAGGTCTGGGTCTTCAAAGCATATGCCTATACCCTCACCCCACTAAAACACCTTCTTCTAGATCTAGGTCTTCAAAGCCTAGACCCAGATTTCCAGAACATGTACATACAATTATTCGAAACTCATATGCAAATATACATATACGTATACACATACACATATGCACATGCTTATACTCTCACCCTACTAAGACCTCATCCGTTTTGTCTGAGCGGCTTACCCCCGCTTTCAGAACATCTTTTATACACAATGGCCCATGATGATGCATCCATATGGTCTTCGCTTCTTGCTCGTTGACACAGGGGGTGTAAAACTCAATTGCAGAAACGCAGCCCCTGCGGTGTTTTCCACCGGCACACTGATGGGGTGGCATTTCAGCCACGTGAACTTCACAGATGTATATATCACTCACTCACAGTGTATGTGTACCAATCATACATAAGTTCTAAAAGTATGGGGATACAACTATATATCCCACACCTCAGACGTCTAATCACATATCTATTAACATATCTATCCATGCAGCAGTTCAAACTTCTACGTGATCCATGGCAGATGCTACCTTGACAGCCTCAACACTGTTGAGTCAATTGTTGCAACACATGTCACATAAACATGGGCAAGGACATCCCTTGGGGCTCAGACCCAGGCCTTCCATTTGCTCGATAAACAACATCTTAACTACGGCGATTTGGCATGCAGTGGTGCATCCCTTCAATGTGCCAACCCCGGCAAGACCGTCCACTGCACAAATGATTGCACTGGAACATCCACTCAGCTGCGGCAAAAATGCCTTCGGACACCCAAATCCGCTCCCCCCCACAGGGAACCAGAATTTTGGCTGCAGGGGAGAAAAAGGGACACAGCCAGTTCCCTAGCTCGGGGACCTCCCGCTGCCATATCAGCGTTGTGTGCGCTCATATGGTCATGCATGAGACAGCAAACAAGCGGGGGCAAGCTAGGTGCGCCCCACACCTTAAGCCAAGGTAGCTCATGTACGATAGTAAAACCAGGGAAAAAGTATCACATGTACGGTAGGTTAGCCAGGGAATCTCAATTAGTAAAGAAAACCGATTGAGCACGGGTGGAGCAAGGTCATCCCACCACTCTGTACCCTCAAACGGAGGGCAGGAGACCTGGGGGGGTGGGTGGGGGAGGGCAGGCGGACTCCAAAATATGTTCCGGTGAAGTGCAGCCATATGGGGCTGATGGGCGAAGCACGTAAGGTCTGTTTCTGCCTTGACCTCCCTGCGTTTGAGGGCAGCTTCAAGGCCAGGCATATAAGAAGTACATCGAACGGCCCCATGCACACGAAAAAGATGCAGGCAGCATCAAGCCGTCTGCAACACGTCGCGGTTTTAAATGACCAGGAGCAGGGGGCATGGTACCCGGACGTTTTTTTCATCAGGATAGGGGCACACCAGGGTCAGTAGAGGCCCCCTCATCGGTGAGAAATATCAAAACTTTGTTCATGAATTTCACCGCTTGGCATCGCGCTCGCGCTGGGGGGGTCCGCTTGTCGTGGCTACACGAAGCCTATGAGCACCGAGGTCAATGCTTTGCCACATCAAAAAGGGCTGTGGAGTGACGTGACCGCAAATCCTTTTGAGCTTGCATGTCTTGTGGGACACGGCTGCTGCGAGTTTAGGCAGTAGGTACGTTCCCAGATATCACTGGGTCACGCGCATACCCGAGAACCACGGGCTGGAAGAATGCGTTGCGCTCCACGCGCACGCGCTCGAAGCCCGTGGTTCTCGGGTATGCGCGTGACCCAGTGATATCTGGGAACATACCTACTGCCTAAACTCGCAGCAGCCGTGTCCCACAAGACATGCAAGCCTATGAGCACCGAGGTCAATGCTTTGCCACATCAAAAAGGGCTGTGGAGTGACGTGACCGCAAATCCTTTTGAGCTTGCATGTCTTGTGGGACACGGCTGCTGCGAGTTTAGGCAGTAGGTACGTTCCCAGATATCACTGGGTCACGCGCATACCCGAGAACCACGGGCTGGAAGAATGCGTTGCGCTCCACGCGCACGCGCTCGAAGCCCGCTGCCTGCATGCAGATCTCCAGGGTGTGGAGAGCCACGGCATAATACCTGGTCCTGCTTACCCGAGTTTCGGGCTGTGCATTTCCTGAGTCGAAGACAAGGTACATTGACAGCTCGTAAGTGCGGGCATCCCGGTCCCACTCCCACGTCTGCATGGCAATGACCTTCTGAGGGGTCCCGTCAGCCAAGGCCCGCTGCCGTATGCCATAAGGCAGCAACTGTACTGCTCCAGGGGCCCGTTGTACCGCATCGTAGTCCCGAGCGGACACCACGCACAGGCCTCGCGGGCGCAGACACCGGTGGAATTCCCGCAGCGCCTGTGTGATTTCGCTGTCGGATAGCAGGTGTGGCAGCGCATTGTCCAGCGCAATGACGACGTCAAAGTAGCGCATGTCTTGGGCTGCAGAGGACACTGTGCGCATGTCCGCAACGCGGAAGCGGCACATGTGAGACAAGCCGCGGGTAGTGGCTTCAGCAGATGCTCGGGCAACAGCTTTTGAGGAGATGTCTATTCCCGTGAGGCAGTACCCTGAGCGCGGCAACCCCCAAGAATGCTGACAAACACAGCGCGGACAGCTTGAGACAACAAATTGGAAACCTGAAAAGTGGCGTGCATGACATGCAACATCTCCTTGGTGGGCATCCCGAAGCATTTGGAGATGTGCATATCAACGCGTTGATGTTGATGCTTCGTCACAGGCAATGCTTGTGTCATTCCATTGCGCCCTTCAGTACAGACAGGGAAGGAAACCCGGGGGGGGGGGGGGGGGATACCTAACATTGCAAGTGTTATTCACACAAGTGGGCTGTCTTTACAAAGCCAGAAAGCATTAACGAAATGCACTTCAATTAAGATATCAGTACCTTTCGCGGCAAGCCCCAGGGCTTGGGTCCCAATGCCGCATGCTGCGTCCAAGACGCGCATGCCAACACTCGACCGTAGGCCCAGGCTTTCACGGATGAGGCCATCGATCTGCTCAGCTTGATTTTGAATTGATGCATTCCAATCCTATGCACCCAGGAATGGATGTTAAAGGTCATGCAGCCAGAAAGTACGTCCAGACGGCAGTCGACCACCCATCCGCACTGCGACAGGCTACAGTGGGTGTATATGTCTGCAGCACTTTGTCTGTGGCAACGATGCAAACATAATACAGTGTGAAAAAAGAAACCATTGGGTATCTGCCTGAATCGAAACAGGTCCGCATGGGCGATTTTGTTTCGATACCACCACACTTGCGCATACGACCTTAGGTTCAGGACACAGCCAGCTGAAAGTCTGCTTTCAAGTTAAGCCGCCATCACCTTGAAAATCAAATGGTAATCCTCTGCTAAATCATCATAGAAAGGCTCTACGCTGTCCATCAACCCTAGAATATCATCTATTGCTGCCTAAGGAGGCCATCCGGCTAATCTTCCATGACAAAATAGCAGGACACAAATATGCTAATCATATCTCTTAAGACTAGACATTCGTATGCATATAGAGGCACAAAAGTCCCGGATGGAACGAATTCGGCAAAACTAGAGCTCTTGAGCCACCAACGCAGGCGAAGTCCTGTGTCGGACAATGTCTCACTTTTACTGTACGTTAAACTTCAAACAACCAGTGAAGTGATCAGGTACTGGTTTTGGAGTTGCAATGAGAGTTGCTGATAGATGAGATGAGGGGCTGGGTGGATGCAACGTTCAAACTCGAGATCGCAGACGCAATACTGGCAGTACTCCTGATCGTCCCTCATGGTACAATGTGACGGTACCGGCTGTAGGGTTCGAGAGCGGGCAATATCAAAACCCACCAGAACGCCAGGAGGGCTGCCATTCCTGCCCGAGCTTCAAAAAGAAGAAGGAACTCTTTCGCTGCATAATTGTCTTCTTTGCAAAGAAAAAATGGGAACTGAAGTTGCCCCCGGCACTGAGGATGTTGCTCCTCCTGGCGTGGACGAGCCAGCCCCTCCCGGTATGGAGGATGAGGTTGAAGCTCCACCTGGGGTGGAGCCGGAGAAAGCGGAGATGAAGTCTGAATCTTCAACTGCAGCAGTAAATCCTGATGAGACCGCCCCTGTTTCTTCTGAAGCCCTTGCATATGCTGGTTACACGAGTTATGGCGCTTACGATGCAAGTACAGGTTATGGTTATGACCCCACCTACTGGAACTACTATTCGGCTGGAGGTTATTATCCACCTGCATACACAGCATCAGCATCAACAGGTGAAGTCCCAGCCTTGTCTCTATGTTTTAGAATGACACCTGCCACGCAGTTGATCCACCGTGTGACTGGCGGCAAATTGTTTTGGGCCACTCTCAGTGAAGCATTGCCGGCGGTTGCCTTGTATCTGTGTGCTAAGGTCTGTAATATGCAGGGGTGGTCGATGAGCAGGTGAGTCTCGGAGCCTTGGTGGCGGCATTCTGCCGCTTGGAAGTTGAGCTAACTTTGTAGTTAGCGCCATCCGTTGTTGCCTAACAGTTGAAGGTCTAACTGGGTTCGCTCTGCAGTTGGAGGCATGCGCAGAAATTTGACATCCTCACTAAAAAGACAATTCAAAGATCCTTTGAGGTTAATTGCTCAGGTTTGATGTGTTACAAGCTAAGGTATCCATCGCCCCTATCTGAGTTCTCTGACAGTCATTGGCTACAGTGAATGCAGTCTGGCTTTCGTCCTGGTGTTAACTGGGGGACTTTGGCTTTCTTGTGCACAGGTTATGGCTATGCTGGTTACGGTGGGTACTATGATCCTTCCGTGACAGCAGCGTATGACGCCAGTGCAGCAGCAGCTTCTATTGAGTCGTTCCAAGCATTGCAGGCTCCTGCTGTTGCACCCCCTCCAACCCCAGCATCTGCAGGCCCTTCGAAGACGACTGCAGTATCTGCTGCCTCTGCCCCTCCTGCTGCCTCTGCAGATGTTCCTCCTGGTGCACCAGCTACTCCACCACCAGCGCCTTCAGGGGCTCCAGAGCCTCCAGCAGCTACACAGGCCCTACTGGTGGCAGCTGTGAAAATTGAGCCTCCAATACAGGTGCAAAGAGATTTAGGTTGAATTACTGGGGTGTGTGTGTGGGGGAAAGAATAGTTCATTCGCCGTGCAATCCTGAGGCGTTGTTCATTTAGACACATCCAACACTTTCTTAGCCAAATTCTTTGTTAACCAACTGCATTGACCTATACTTCAGGAGTCTTGGATAACTTAATGCAACAAGGAGCTTCTTGCAGCCCTGCAAACGTGGGAGATGGTTGTCGCTCTTCGACCTGCCAATAGGCCTGCTGTACAATTCTGTAGAGAAAGATACGCAATTGCAAGTACCCGTCGTCGATGCTGAGAACCAGAAAGGTCTTTACAGATTTCTAACTGTTGGTTTTAGCTTTCGAGGACTTAGGGCTATTATGGCCTGTTGTGGTGGCTGTGCTCATGTTCAGATTGCGTGCTTCATATCCCACTAGTAGAAGTTTTAATGCTGTCTGACGTGGATGCTCTCTTCCAGGTCATTGCATTGCCAGTGCAAGAAAAAGTCGACAATGTGGCTCCAGTTGCCCTGCAGACACAGCAACCATCTGTTGTGCCAGTGCCAACTCCTGCTCCGAAGCCCACTCCAACTGGAAAGGAGAATGGTCCTGACGCACTGCGCGCGCAGCTTGAAGCCAAATGGGCAGCTGTGCAGGCATGTTTAATCCTCTTGCCGTCACAATTCCCTCACAGATGTCTGATTTGTTGTCTTGCATAAGTATGCACGCATATCAGTATCTGAAACACATGCACCATTATCTGAAACGGCGTCATGTCAACTTAGTTGGAGCTTTGGTAAGGCGGTGGCTCTTGTTGATGGTACTGTTCCTTGTGATTTATAATGATGGCAAATTGTAGTTTTGACCTCATGTGGTTGGACAGGCGGCAGCCGCAGCAGAAGCTGAGAAGGCTAAGAAGGAGCAAGAGACAGAGACGGAAGTGCAGAAAGCCGGTAAAGCAAAGCCCCTTCCTGTGATGCTTAAGGGCGCCAAGCTAGCCGTGAGTCAACCTTCTGGCGCCCCAGTGGCTGCATCTCGCCCGGCGGTGGCTTTGAAGGCGGTTGAAGTGCCGTCCCGTCCGGCGATGCAGCCAGTTGCCCCAAAACCAGCTGGTGGTGCTGCAAAACCAGCAAAGCAAGGATTGTACTTGCCTGAGAGCATTAGTGCCATAGCAGCTAGGATACAACAAGCAGAGGAGCTCCAAGCAAGGTATATTTGTAGCTTTTCTTGCAGCCTAATGCGTGTTTCAATAAGTGTTTTCGCTGTTCACGTAATGGCAGTGGCATGCCCTGCAACTCGTCGCAAGAATTTTATGCAACTACATTCTTTTTAAAGAAAAGTAGTTTTTGCTACTATTTTCGCGACATGCTTCTAGTGGGGCCCAGTCTATGATGGTAGTCTTACATTAGGTTTTGAATGTGGTTGTTTGATGACCCTTTATGGAACAAATCGGAGTTAACAGCCGTATTTGAAGTGGTGAGAACATGTGGGGTTTTCCTTTGGGCAGGCGTGCACGGTGGGCCCAGTCAGCATCCCCTGCGCGATCACGCAGCCGGTCACGTTCCCGCCCACGAACACATTCCCGTTCAAGGACACCACCTAGGCCTCGGGCATCCTCACCACGCAATGCTGATGGGCGTGTGTTTCGGGGTCGGCGTCGCCGGAGTTCTGATATAAAACCCAGCGGATCTATGAGCAAATCGCCTGCTCGCGGCCGCTCTACTTACGCCCCAGCATCGATGGGTTATAATGGATCGTAAGTACTCACCAATCCTTCTGACCTTCACTTGAGGTTGCTTTGCCCAAGCAGTCAAAATGCGTCCTTGGGTGCTCTGAAACTGCAATTCAAATTATTTCTACACTGATATTGTGTTGCTTTTGATAGAAAAGGGCGGCTGGTAATAGTGCATCTGCGTGTTTAGCGGCGCATCTTGTGGCATCGTATGTTCACTGAAGGCAAGGATGGTGATGTTGTGCAGGCATGGGTATGAGTATGAGGGCAGTTACCAATATGACAGGTATGATCCGGGGGAGCCGGAGCTTCCATTTGAGGAACACAAGCGGAAGGTAAAACGCAAGGAGAAGAAGGAGAAGCGAAAGCATCGTCACCGGCGCCATGAGGAGCCTTCGGAACAAGTCATCTATGATGAACCGGTTGCCAAACAGAATGTACTGGATATACCTGACACTACGCTGCAGGCTCGGGATGCAATGCACGGCGCTGGCAGGTACCTGCTGGTCCATGCGGTTCCAAATCGAGAAATCTCACACTTCTGATTTGTTCGAGACACTTGCACTATCCCTATATTAACAGATCTGTTGAAAAAGGAGCCTGGTGTAGGGAAGCGAGTTGTGTTCTTTGTGTGGACCTTCACCTACTCCTTCAACCGTGTTCCGTTTAACCATTCATGAGTCTTCATGCTTGTACAATCTTGTACAAGCATGAAGGAAGACAAAGGGCTTCAGCTGTTGTGGGTTCAGGTAGTATTGGTGTGGTATTGGAACCTGCTGTGCTCTGCTTAAGGACCTTGATAAACATGTTTCGGGCAAAGTTTCTTGTCTGTGATGCCTCTTCCTTTTCTGAAAAACTGGCTCGTCACAAAGGCTGGCTGATTGGTCCGCAGATGGGCATCACGAGAGGCTCGTCAAGAAGATGTAGAATATGCGCGACCCGCCCCACCATTTGCAGCAGTGGGCTCTGTAGTACCAGCAAGAGTAGCAAGCCCTCTTCCATCTCCTCCGAGGATTGGAGAGCTGCGTGCAAGGAGGACCTCAGGTGAATGACTGCGGCCGCTCGAAATGTAGACACTTACTCATGCACTGCTGCAAGCAATGTTTGTAAAGGCAACTATGAGCTGCAGCTATTTCTGTTGGTTTGGCTATGCATTTGCACGCACATGGAAAAAAATAGAAAGTGTCTGCTGTGGTTAGTGGCACTGAAGTTGACTTTCAAGTGTGTCGTAAAGGTGCTGGAGGCCGGCTGCTTAAGCCGCGCAGCCCTACACCACCTTCATCACCCAGTCCGCCCCCTGGTCCTCATGCGGCACATGTTGGGAGGGACTCGGGGTTTGCTTCTAGCTCAGCACCTCTCGGTGGCACCACAGATAGGTGAGCATGTTTTTTTATTTTGTCCATATGTCAATGAATGGGGTAAGAAGATTGCAGCTGCAGTGCAGTACATGCACTGATGTGCCTTGCCAGTTCTTCAAGATGGAATTCAAAAGAACACCCTTTATTTTTTATTTTTGTTATTTTGAAGTAATGGGCTTGGTTCTTATGGCAACTGTGGCAGGGCTGAAGCGTTTAATCAAGAAGTGGTCGTGTATGGCACATAGGAGTCATGACTACACTTTGCCGCAGAATCTCCATGTTTGTCTCCATTGACTTGGAGGCATGACCTTTGGGGTTTTGCGGTGCAGCGTACTTGGAAGTGGAGCACACAAAGGGCAAGTAGCTGGATTTGCATCTTTTCCAATCCCAGGAGCAGACAGTATAATTAAGCTGAAGGGATTACCTGCACAGGTACCATTTTTATAACATTAACTGTAATCCTTCCAACATTTGTGAGCTAGTGTGGCTAGTTACTCTCAGCAAGATTGTTTCTGCATATGTGGTTGAAGATGGCACAACTCTTTCTACTGATGTTGTTGTCCTTCCCCAGCTCACCCGTTCCCCTCGCGGTAAGTTTTGTTTACAAGATTTCTGGCTTGCTGTTGTTGTTTGAAAGTGTAGAAGGTAAATTAGCTGAAAATATGTAAACGTTGTGCAGGTACAAGAGCCACCCAGTGGTTGGCATTCTGTTCCTCATCCAACAACCATTGCACAAGTCCACGTGCAACAGAAGGAAATGCAGCCAGTGATCCCCCGGAGGAAGGGTGTTCCTCTCCAGGTAAACCTTGACCCAGATTGGTTGCCTTTCATGGTCAATTGAAGTGGTATGTGAAATGATCTGTGGTCATCAAGTTGTCTAAGCTAAAAATCTCTCAGTCATTATGTATGCTTGGGGTAACAATGCCGCATTTGCTTGTTTGCAGGTAGCTGAAGCTGCAAGAGAAGCTTATCTGAGGCGCCAGGCTGAAGATGCAGCAGCAGCCAAGGGTGGTGGCATCTCTTCCTCAGCTGATGGTGGCTATGGTGTTCCGGCGTATGCAGACTATAACATGGAGGGCTCACAGGGGAAAAGGCACAGGCCTCGTCCTACTGAGTCTGATTATCAGGATCGAGGCTATTCTTCAACAGAGGACCGAAGGAGAGGCGCCAAGCGGGCCAGACATGGCCAGGAAGCTGTGAATGGGTACTAGTACGGCCCTTTCCTGTTGTGTTTGGCCACTAGACAGGTCCATTTGGATATTCGTCTTCGGTCAGAGTATAAGCATGGCAGAGGTTGGTTTGTAAGTAGTCCTACAGTGGGCCTCGCTTGCAACAAGGAACTTGCCTTACTTGTCCAAATGTCTGTTGAGAGACATGACTGCTTCCCTTTCCCTTTCCGGGAAGCCATTACATTGGAAAGGACGTTTATGCTGACGTTTGCCCCAAACTTCAGAGGATTCCCACCTAGAGGTAATTGTTGTGGGCTCCTTGCTTGCCATTAAAGAGATGGGCAGCGTTGTTGAAAGGTAGGTGTTGTGGGAGCAGCCAGGATGGATATGCCAGTGAGGAAGAGCGCCGCCGGGCAAAGAAAGAAAAGAAGCGCCTTAAACGTGAAAAGAAAGCTGCACGGGAACGAGAACGGCAGAAGGGCGTGGCTTACAGTCCGGAGCCAAATGCATACGCTCCTCAGCGCTATCCTCCCGCCTACTATCAGCATGATCAAAGGGATGCATCGCCTGCTGGAGCCCCTTACAGGTGAAACACCTCTTGTTTGCGTGGTTGCGAGCATTTGGGACTGCTTGGGAGGATGCATTTCTTGGAGTATTTGATTAATGACTCTAGTATCACATTCATATGGCTCAAGCATATTTTTTCATGTTAACACCGCAGTAAATCTCATGTTGGCAGAGACGAGCTTTGTGCACTCAACAAGCCCTTTGTTTTGTGATCTGGTTTTTATTTGTCTGCTTGTATAAGATTATGAGCCCGGCACATGTAGGGTTGAAGTGCGTGTGTTTTGGCAGGAGGAAAACTCGTTCCAGAAGCTACTCCCGCAGCCGAAGTGGTGGAAAAAGTGCAGGTCAAAGCTACTCCCGTTCGTATTCTCGCTCATATTCCCGCACTCGATCCCGATCTCCAATTCGTCCTACTCAAGATCGTGCGGGTGATGGTGCAAGCAAGCCAATTGCTGGTGACGGAGCAGTAATGAAAGGCCAGCAGCCTGTTTCAGCCTGGACCGAAGTCCCTTTTAAAGCAGAGCTTCCTTCGGCAAAAGACCCGGCCACTTATGATGCTGCTAGAGTTGGGCCTGCAAAACCCGCCAGAGGAATGGTTGCTGACAAGGGTCGTGGCAGGGAAGACTTGCCTTCAAGTGTAGTTGACACAGCGCCTCCACGTGCAGCTGCTGAACCTGTCAAGTCTTCGACTTCTCCGGGGTTAGAAAGTTACATGCAGGCAGGACCTGGCATGGTTGCTGCTGGTGCAGTTGAGTCGCAAAAGCCCATTGCTAATGGCAGTGCTGGCGCGGATGAGCGTGAAGAGGGCGAAACTTCGCCACCCAAGTCCTCCGTGGTGTTGCGTCTTTCCAACATGGTGGGTGTTCCAGAACCTGCTATTTCTAGTTGGTCTGCCTCCCAAAGGATTTTGAGGTTGTCTCCTTTCTTTGGGCTGGTGGCTTCTTGCAATAGCTTTTGCCCCCCCCCCCCCTTTTTCGCTATTTCCTATGTGGACAGGTTTTTCCCCCGCCAGCCAGTTGGACCTTTGACCCTGCCAATTCTGCTTTTCCACCCGTGGGTCTTGTGCATAAGCAAGCAGAAACACTGGCTCTTGGATTTAAATGGGAACTCCATTTGTTGGGCTGCAACAGGTAGTGCGAGAGGAGCTTGTGGACCCAGCTGAGTATGAAGATTTTGTTGATGATGTCCGAGGAGAAATTGAAGAGAAGTACGGAGCCATTCGAGACTTTCACATCCCCAAACCGGTATGCTAATCCGGCTTTCATTGTGACAGACCGAGAGAGCTTACCATTCTTTGTTGTGGCTCTTTGGAAAATCTTGATAAGGAGATGGAGTACAGTATTTGCTTCTGGCGGATCCCAATCGTGCTTTTGCCTCCCCCTGCCAGGAACGTTGAGGTGAATTGTTCCAATGGCTGATCTGGTATGATGGGTGTTTGCAGGGACCAACCGAGTCACAAGACCCGCCTGGATTTGGGTTTGTGTTCGTTGAATTCGAGAAAGAAGAAAATGCAGTCAAGGCCCAGGCTGGGCTTAATGGCCGGAAGTTTGGACCTGGTCGTGTTGCAGCATCGTTCTTTGATACAACAGCATTCCGGAAGCGGAAATTCACTTAAATTTGGATTAATCTGGATATACTGACACCAAGAATGAGGCAACAAAGGTATGGTGCTCGTCATAATGGGTCCTGCATTACTGGCTTATGCCAGAGCCTGCATGTTCAGCTTGGTACAGCGGGCGCTCCACCAGCTCATATTGGCAGGCAGACAGTGCTCCCTCTTCCTAATGTCTATCAATGGAGGGGTGGCAGAGCGACTTTGAACCTGACTTTCAACAGTTTCTTCAGGGGTGGTACAGTTCCCGAGTCCATTCCTAGTTAAGTTTCTGTAATTGTTAGCCGTCGTGATTTTGGTTCTGGCAGGTCTTTTCAGACACAGTGAGCTCGAAGGACTAATGTCGGAACAGGGATTTTAACCAGAAGGCTGGCCCTTCTGGCTTGATGATACTGGGGTAGGTGTTGAGCTGGTTGTCGCAAATTATGTAGGTGTTTTGAGAGTGCACGAGAACCGTACTTTCAAATTATGTTCTGGATTCTCAGAAGCATGCGTATGCATCATGACTCTTTCTAGAGCTGCGTTGTTTGCGCTTGGTACAGGCATGGGGAGCGTCACTCCCTCTGCAACAGTTTTGAGTACAGGTGGGTGGCACTGCATTGCAGCATTGTAATGCACTTAAGTTCAAAGTATTGCTTTTTGTTCTTGGCCAGTAGGAGGTCTGTCGTAGACTCCTCTGTGTCATTCAATAATAAATCCTCCAACGAGGAGAAGGGTTTTGGGGGGAGGGGGGTACCAATTTAGGTTGATAAGGAAGACGGGGTTTTCTCATAAGGCGAGCAAAGTGATGTCGATGGTTTTGGGGAATGGTCGTTGATCTTCCGTACTCAAAAAACATGACGGAATGGATGCAAATCCTGTTCACCCTTGGAATTCCTTTTCTGTGGTAGTTATTGACACTCTAAAGATACAATTGTTCGAACTTAGGCCCCACGCACTCCCGATGAGTCTAATCGACAGGCACCAGTGACTTCAGAGTGCCATGCACGAATACTGGCTAAGCTTGGTGAGACTGATGAGACGGTTCTCAATAACCCCTCAATATTCGTGGATCTCCCACTCTTGGTCAATCCCCTGACATCTACCTAAAGCGAAAATGCTGAAAAGTCGTGGTCAATGTAAGAAAGGGACTTGGAGCTTCTGTTGAGGACAACATGTTGTGTACCCCTTTTGGTCAGCAGGTTATGAAGGGCTGTCCAAGGTATGCACCTTCTGTTGAGGAGATGCAGACTTGTCTGCAACCAGAATATATACTGATCTCATTGGATCTGTCATCCAATGTGCAGTTCAGAACACTAGACGCATGGCCACTGAGGATTTTACAAACGGTAGATATGCACTCGAACAATAGACCAATGTCAGTATACAACAAATTTACTTGGCGATCGTCACGAACATATCCTAACTAACAGTTATGCAATATATCTAGCTTGATTTCTGATGCCTCTCTACCCTCGCACACCCACTCTCCCCAGGCCGTCTTGGCCAAGCGGGCTGGGGATAATACTTCCACTTCCTCTCAGATAGATAAGCCGATTTACTTACGCTACCATCCATGCGACCGCTTCTCCTTGCATCTGCGCTCACATCCTGTAAGTAACTGTTCTTCTCATGCATGACTGCCAGTCGCCACACACACAGGACCGAGGAGCCGCAAAGTCAACTTACTTTGTTAATCAGTCGTGTCCTTGCCATGTCTCGACATGGAGTCAACCTCGCAAACAGGGACATCAGGTCCTGTTCTCTGTGCCTGGATGCATCGTCTCATGCATGACGTGTGTGGATGCATTGTTTCCTGCACGATGTATGAAGATGCATCGTCTCTTGTACAAAATGTATGGATGCATCGTTGTCTCCACACAATATCATGGACCAACCGTCTCTTGCACAACCTGCGTAGATTCATTGTTTCCTGCACAAAGTGTGAATACATCGTCTCTTTTGCAACATGTGGATGCATATTCTCCTATGTAATGTATGCGGATGCATAGGCTACAACTTTGTGGACGCATCATCTGCACAACTTATGTGGATGCATCGTCTCCTGAACATTTGTGAATGCATGATCTCCTGTGCAACAAATGTAAACGCTGTGTCTGCTGCACAATCTGTGCTGGAAAACCATAATCTGCTGCACAAGGTGTGAGTATGCACCACCTCGTGCGCATTGTGTGTGGATGCATCGTCTCCTGCGCAACGTGTGAAGATGCATATGCCGATGCACAAGGTGTGTGGATCACCCTCCTCTGCGCAGAGTGTGTGTATGCATCGCCTCACACGCAACGTGTGAAGATGCATAGTCCCTTGCGCAATGTGCGTGGATGCACCATTTCCTGCGCGATGTGTGTGGATGCACCGTCTCCTCTGCGATGCCATGCTCTCATACATGACTAAAGGTGATGCCTCCATAACGGTTCAGAATCACGCTTCCGGATGGACCTACCCCCCAAACGAAACTTTGTCACTTTGGGAGTTGAAAGGCAGTGCTCCGGAAAAGAAAGAATAAACAACATTTGTCGCATGTGTGCATTTCTAGGGGACTAATGTGATATACTATCAGTAATACACCACTGATACGGACCTCCCTGAGGGAAAAAAATATGTGAAGCCTTTGCGTTTGTGCCGTCGAACGTTGGGCTAGTCTTTTTATCCCACTCTTGCAAAGAGAAGAAAAACTACATCAGATATAGCCTAGAGGGTCATGAACGCATGTCTACAGATTAAGAGCGGAGCCACAAGAGGCGCCAGCAACTTCATGTGAATGCTCCCTCATGAAGCCCACTTGAAGATGGCCCCATGAAGTGGGTGGCGGTGTGTTGGTGGGTGGGTGTGAAAGCAATCCTGACGGCAGTCGATGCGATCTAGCCACACAAAGCACACCAGCACTTCATGTGGAAGCTCGAGCTCCTCTTAACTTGTAGTTCTCACCTCGCACACAAGCTGGCAGAGATCCCAGTCCATGTGGGGGATGACTTTGGTGGGGCCATGCAGTCGACGAAGCAGGCTGCAGATGAGGGCCTCCCCCGCCTTCCCGTGCGGTTCCTGCCACGTGAAATACTTGGACACGCAAGCGGTCCTCTGTTGCATCTGCTTGAGCTGTATACCCCCGGCAGACCTCCCCTCACTCCCGCTGCCCCACGGGAACATTTCTTCCCTCTACTTCACCCCCCTCGATGGGGTAGTGACGGCGAACGTATGGGTTCATTCATTCATGCATTCACATCAAGCCGCTTGACAGGTGCCTCTACAGAATTAAGGCAATAAATGTCGATGCGTCAGACAGCAAAGAAAGCAGGAGAATGTCCGGGTGTACGCTTGGACCCCGGAAGTGGGAGACGGGACGGGATAGATGCGTAGATAAGAGGGATGCTTGTGACCGTTGCACGCACACATGCACGCTCGTGCACCCCCCCCCCCCCAGACACACACACACACACACACACACAAACACACACACACACACACACACACACACACACACACACACCACACACACACACACACACACACACAAACGCGCGTGCCCGCGCACACGCATGCACCCACGCACGCACACACACATACACACACACACAGAGAGAGAGAGGGAGAGAGAGAGAGAGAGAGAGTGAGAGAGAGAGAGAGAGAGAGAGAGAGAGAGAGAGAGAGAGAGAGAGAGAGGCTCTCTCTCTCTCTCTCTCTCTCTCTCTCTCTCTCTCTCTCTCTCTCTCTCTCTCACACACACACACACACACACCACACACACCACACACAAAAACACACACACACACACACACACACACACACACACACACACACACACACACACACACACACACACACACACACACACACACACACA
>MVGU01001864.1:0-10000 GCA_002005505.1 Botryococcus braunii
ACTTATGCCTTAGATGCTGGTTCGTACCCGACAAACATTCCTGCCTCTGATCTAGGAGAAAAGGCAGACAGATCCTTGTCAGGCGTTTTGATGTATGCCAGACAGCCAAATACCCTCAAGTAATGAACAGCAGGCTTCCTGCCAAATAATAGCTCATAAGGGGTAGCAGTCTTCCCCTTAATTGCCCTGAGGTTTAGTAACCTAACAGCAGTAGGCAGCGCTTCGGTCCACAAGCTTTGTGGAGCCTTAGCATGTAGCAGCAACATTCTAACCTTCTCTTTCAAGGAACGGTTAAAGCGTTCCGCCCGGCCATTTTGTTGCGGGGTATAAGGGGCAGACGTCTCGTGTCTTATCCCCTTCGACTGAAAGAACTCACGCAAATCTGAGTTTACAAACTCAGTCCCTCTATCAGTCCTGACAACTTTTACAGTATGGCCAGTCTGATTTTCTAAGTACAGGAGAATTGCTCTAACAGCATCACCCACCTGAGACTTCAGGACCAATGCCCTTGCAACACCCGCCTTTGAGAAATCATCCAGCATGGTGAGCATGTATCTCTCTCCTTCAGCACCCGGTACAGGCAGTTCACCCACAATATCCATGTGGACAATCTCTAATCGCTCTGTAGCCGTTGCCGGAGAGCGTGGGTAGCTCTCTCTAGTCTGCTTCCCCACAACACAAACCTCACAATGTGAGTGACCATGATTGCAAGGTGATAATGACGTCTCAATGCCTTTCACCATATCTTCGGTTTGCAAGCGTTCCATGTTTTTACTGCTAGGGTGTCCTAGTCTTGCATGCCATAAGTCGTACTCTGAACACTTGTGTGCAATGCCAGCAACATGGGGCAACTTTACTGACTGACATATCACTGAGCAGAAGTATAGTCCTCTTTCTTTTGTCACTTCTACTTGAAACGATGACTTCTGACAGCAAACATGTGTGACTTCTCCTAGTGGATTTGTTGAAAAATTTAAACCATCAACAACTCCAGCAGACACTGACATTAAATTTTCCAATGCAGTTGGAACAAATTCAACATCTCTCAATATGCATGTATTTCCCTGCTGATCCACCAAGCACACAGTCCCACATGCCTTACGCTGCGCCACGTGTTCGCCAGTGGCTAGATTTAAACCCTTTGGAATTGGATACCAGTGAACATTATGCATCAGACGTACATCATTACACACATGTGTGGAGGCCCCAGAATCTATCACCCACTGTGAGGACAATTCACCTGAGTCAGAGGAGTATGTAGTTGCCATTCCTCCTACAGGATTTTGAGGTCGCCCTCTGCCAGCCAGGATTGCAGCCCTTCTGGCGCAATCATCTTTGTACTTCTGACAATTCAGCCTGATGTGACCCTCCTCTAAGCAGAACCAGCACCCATGAAAGTTGGTAGGCACGTCATGGGGCATGCCCCTGGGTCTATTGCCATCAAACCCAGGTGCATTCTTTGGTCTTGGGGGACCAGAGGGAACAAGATTTGCAGAAGCAGAGGGAGCTTTCTCCTGATCAATGCCCAGAAACTTGGCACATGCACTGATACGAGATACAACCTCATCCTCATCTTTCCCCACACATGAATCATACAAATGGGACTGACTGTGGGTAAAGGCCTTGGGAAGACAGCTAACTATACCCATGGCAAGGCGCTCCTCATCAACAGGGTGTTTGTTAGCCCTCAAACCTCTAGCCAGCTTGTACTTCATGGCCACAAATGCCATGTAAGTCTGGGCATCCTCAATTTTACCGGAGTCAAGCAGAAAGGCCCATTTTGACATGAGCTTCTGGTTCTTTCCGCCTGTGAACTTGCCTTTCAGCCAGTCATACGCCTCCTTGGCTGAAGGCTTGTCCAGAGCTGCATCAACCCACTCATCTGGAATTTTTTCAGTAACTAGGCTCTTAGCCAAAGCATCACCTGGTGTGTCAGGATGTTCCTCGTCCAAACACACCTTGATTTTCTTGCTACTAGCAACATTCTCTACATCCTTCATCCATCTGAAACCATTTATGCATAACACATCAAGTGATTGGGCCAACTTCTGTGTGTTATAAACTGGGTTTAGTGGGTCTCCTGTGCTGCCTGATACAACAGCTGCAGTAACACCTGTACCAGTTGCTCCACCAGGAGCAGATGCACCAGCTGACCCACTCATGAAGGCAATCTGTGATCAAATTCAGCAGCTAATGACTTAAGGATCTCAATTACAATTAACAAGCGATACAGCGATGTATTCAAGGGACGTTCAATGCCAGAGTTTAACAGCTCTTCAACTTCTTTATGCAGTGAACCAACCCAATACCTGTGCTGTACAAAATTCAATTCCTAGGACTTTCAAGCTTAGTCAACCAACGGCTCCCTAAACGGTCGATAGGGATACTTTACTTCACTTCCAATGCGTACGTTTGTTTGTGTTTCTTTCCAGGCAAGTCCAATGTCACAATATCGTTCAAATAAATAACATGCACGATCGATGGCCGATGCAACTTGCACTAACGGGACTTTCCCAACAAAATACTTTTCGCACGCGTCACAGCAGAAGCATCCTCTGCGGAGATGTTCAACGTCAAAGAGGGTGGTGTTCGCTCGCTGCGCCTCTAAGCGTCGAGACCCCATGGATGTGGGCCCAGTACCATTGTGATCTGCAAAGATCCAAAGGTGTTATATTAATCATAAATGATGACTATACTCACAAGTATATCATCCATGTACTTAATCAGTTTGACCAAGACATACATAGTCGACAGCGTCAAACTGATGAACAATTCACGTATAGCAATTGCTTCCACAGAAGTTACTCACAACAAGTGAGAGAGAAAGAAAGCAATTCACATGAGTCCATTCAGGAGTCGGCTTAACAAGCCAAAGAGATCGAATGACTTACAAACTACTGTCGGACGAACACACACAGTAACTAGTCTTACCTGCAAAGATCCAAAGGTGTTATATTAATCATAAATGATGACTATACTCACAAGTATATCATCCTGTGAACACACTAACACCTTTAGTTCATTGCATATGATGAACCTTATCTATAAGCAGCCCTCAGCCGTCACATAGCTGACTAACCATGTACTTAATCAGTTTGACCAAGACATACATAGTCGACAGCGTCAAACTGATGAACAATTCTGCAACATTCACATACCCATATTAGTCTCTGATCATCAAAACGGCACTTATGGCCGTGATCAAAAACATGACCGGCAGAGCCCCGACTTACCACGTATAGCAATTGCTTCCACAGAAGTTACTCACAACAAGTGAGAGAGAAAGAAAGCAATTCACATGAGTCCATTCAGGAGTCGGCTTAACAAGCCAAAGAGATCGAATGACTGCCTGGTGGTCCGGGTTCTCTGGCTATCTGTACTCAGATCAGCGCGTGGGAAACGCGCTGTCCAGCACTGCTACTGGCCTTTTTCACGAACATTAGGACATGCTCAGGGTTCCTATCCACAGAATTTGGACCCTTATCCTACAGTAACACATTTATTAACTCTAGATGCATGTCTTCCAGCCACTAAAGGCTGGAAGGTATTTACAGCCATAGAATAAATATCTCTCAATGCATTAATACTCATAGATTGATCGTTCATAGCCATTGTCAAGATGTCTTTACCTTGAGTTAACTGCTTGGTTAACTTACAGCTAATTATTACATGTGATTGTACCTTCACACGCGCACGCACGCATGCACGTGCGCACGCACGCACGCACGTGCGCACGCACGCACGCACGCACGTTAAAACAACATGACATAATGAAGTACAAAACCCAACAAGAGCAGAGACAAAGTGGGGCTAACAGAAAGTGACACACAGTCACCGGGACCAGGGGAAGTGCAGGTAGATGGGTGCCAGTCTGAGAGCTCTGATTTTCATGTTAGTGATGAGAGGGGGGCAGCCACAATCATGACTGCAAATGGTCCCAGGGAGCTGAGTTGCACGGGTGGGTCCTGTCCAGTGAATGAGCTTCATGTCAGCGGTGAGACTTGTGTGGAAACGTCTGGCTCTCCCCATCAGTGGCGTGGACTGGTAGGGGAAGGTGGTGACAGCCACAGTCCTGAGAAGAGACATTCCACTCTCTCGGAAACAGCCAGAAATGTCTGTGAGAGCAGTGCTGGGTCTGCATCCCAGTACTTGTGTGAGAGCCGACAAGAGGAGGTGAATCAGGTGCACGGACAGTGTGTGGTACCACCAAATTACAAGTGCAGCCTGAGAGGTACCTGTGTATGGGAGAAGGATGTCAGGGATGAGAGGTCACAGACTCTTGTGACACAACGTGGAAGTCAGAGACACACAAGTCAAGAAAGGGAGGGGAAGCAAAGGGGCGACCAGAGCCTACCTCACCCTGCCTGTGAGAGCCCTCAAGAGCCTGAGCTTGAGAGGATGTGTAAGCGTGTGGATGTGGAGGTGAACCGGAAGCTCAGACAATGTGAGAAACCTCCTGACTATGGATGCTTCCCGGGAGGTACCTGTGTTTGGGAGGAAGATGTGAGCGTGCAAGACAACAAGTTGAGCAGTGCGAGGTGCGAATCCAAGAGAGAGAGAAACATGAGAGAAGCTCTGATACCACTGAGAGAAAAGCTAGCTGTAGTGCGGCGAGTGTCAGTGGGAGAGTAGTGGGTTCTGAGGGTGCAACCAACGATTCTCCCAAGGGTAAGGGAGAGGAGGGGAAGCACACTAGTGTTAGATTTGGTAAAATCCATGTTCCCTCTAATTTAAGAGAAGCTCAGATGTCTCCTCAGTGGGAATACTGGAAGGCTGCGATGCAAGAAGAGCAGAATTCATTAGACACCCATGAGGTTATGGAATATGTTCCTAGACCTCATGGGCATAAGGTAATACCAGTTCACTGGATTTTCTCAGTGAAAATGGATGCACATGGCAATGTGTTGAGATTCAAGGCAAGATTGGTTGCTCAGGGGTGTCGACAAATTCCTGGAGTAGATGTCATGGAGGTCTTTGCACCAACCAGCAGCTATGGAGCTAGGAGAACCTTGCTAGCTGTGGCTGCTAGGGAAGGTTACGAGATTCACCAGGTAGATGTTAAGACAGCCTTTCTCAATGGTGAGCTGGAGGAAGAAGTGTATGTATTTGAGAATGGTGATCGCAATACCGTGTGTCGACTCAAAAGGCACTTTATGGCCTAAAGCAGGCCCCACGTGCCTGGCACAAGACCCTTAATGTCAAACTTGAAGTCATGGGGTATGAGGTGTGCAAGAGTGATGCTGGAGTTTATGTGAGATGCTCTGAAGATGGGGGTAAATCCTACGTGCTAATTTATGTAGATGATCTCTTGATTGTATCCAAGGGCATGTCAGAGGTGGAGAGAGTGAAAGAGCTTCTCAAGAAAGAATTCACCATCCACGATCTGGGGGAGGTGAAGGATTTCTTAGGTTGTCAAGTCATGAGAGATAGAGAGAAGGGGTTAATCTCCCTGAGTTGCATTCCTAAGATAGATGCACTTGTGGAGAAGTTTGGTCTTGATCTTGAGTCAGTTGGGCCCGATACCCCAATGACAAAAGATTTTGTAATGTCTCAGATGCCTGCACCAAAGGATGGGAGTGATAGTATTGGTACTGGGAGTGTTCTGCCTCCTGGTCATCGATACTGTGAGTTAGTAGGGTCACTGCTCTACATAGCTAACACCACTCGTCCTGATATATCCCAGGCTGTAGGAGTTCTGTCGAGGTACAGGATGTCACCCACAACAGCACACTGGAATGAGGCCATCCGTGTGTTGAAATATCTTAAGGGAACCCGAGACCTGGTTCTGATCCTTGGTGGAAAAGAAACAGAGTTGGAGGGATATGTTGATGCTGATTACGGTGGAGATCAAGACCACCGTTTCTCCACCACCGGCTTCGTCCTCACTGTGTTTGGAGGAGCAGTTGTGTGGGGAAGTAAAAAGCAATCTGCTCTGGCTACTTCCACAGTAGAAGCAGAATTCATGGCAGCAAGTGCTGTTGTGAAGGAAGCTAATTGGCTGATGGGATTCCTAGAGGAAATTGGCGTGTTACCCTGGATAGTGAAGATATATTGTGTTAACCAAGGGTGCATCAACCACCTCAGGAATCCAGTGTATTCTAAACATACCAAGCACATTGCAATCAGCTGTCACTTTGCACGTGAAGCTATTGCAAAGGGGCAGGTTGACTTCAAATACATTTAGTCTGCCAGAAATGTGGCTGACATCTTCACTAAACCACTAGTAAGATTAGTGTTTCAGGGTCATAGAAACTCACTGGGTCTTGCCAAATTCTAATGAGGAAAAGTCAAGGGGAAGTGCCAATTAACAATATTACAGTAACAGTAATATTGGGTTGGCTAAGCTTCCAAACATGTACCGAAGACTTTCTTTGTTCTTGTAGGTATTGGTTGCTTCGGTTTGAAGTGAGTTAGCAGTTCGAGCATTGGGGCAGTGTCAGCATGGTTGGCCCTTAAAAGTTTGGAAACCCCCTAGTTTACTGAGGATAAACATGTTGACGTTATCTTTTTGTGTAAGGTCTTCAGCACATGAGGCCTCTTTCATGTTACCCAAGGCCGGCTGAAGGGTAGTACTACCATTTGTAACAAGACACATCCAAAAAGAAGTCATGGATTGCTAGGATCTGAGGTGTGCTTGCCAGAGGTTGATGCAAGTCCACTTTTGGTGCTTAAATGGATAAAAGTGGGTTAAGATGGACGAATTTATATGAACTACGCCGGTCAATATGAACCACTAGGATGTCCTTCATCGATTGGTGCAGCCTGCCTCGATTTACGCGACCTACTTACGCCTACGCGTAGCAAAAACGTACGTAGATCAGCAAAAACCGTAGAAAATGCCAACTCTACTTGAAAGGGACCAGAATCGGGAGCCTACAGGGTAAAAGGTCGCCAATTTTCTAGGTCTTATTCCCCAATGGGATGAAGATGTACCATCACAATTTCCACTCGATTCCGAGCTGTCAAATGTCTCTCTTTCGCCGGCATCATATTTCTACCGGTTTCGCATCATAAACACAACAATTATTGATTGTCCACTTGCAGTCACAGCCACACGCCATTTCACGACATATGTAGCGTGCTTTCGCCCCCCCCTAAAAGGAGAGAAAGACTGTGAAACGTCTTTCTGGTGCTTGGTTATAAAGATAAGGTACGATCATCCGAGCATAAGGTACATCATGCAGGTATCTCAAGTGCAGCTTGTCCTCCACAGGGAGGCACAACTCCTTTATTTAAAAAGTACTATAGCTCATGTCATTCAGTCTTGTATGATTCTCAATAAGATTCTATTGCTTGTTTGTTCTCAAGCCAACTCTCAGGCTGGATTTTAACGGCGGTCGTGAGGGTACTTTCCAATAGTGTGGATGGATTCCCTCCACATCTTTCCTTTAGAATTTTGGATAACAAGCGTGCTGTCGTCGTAGTATTCCTTGAAGATGAAGGGGCCCACAAAGGGTGGGGCCAACTTGTGCTTCTTTCGATTTTTGACGGCTATTAAGTCTCCAGGCTGTAGGTTACGTAGCCCTTCTTCAATCTCTCGTCCACGCTTGGTGGGCTTCAGCTTCTGAGCGTATTCTCTTTTCTGGCGCTCTTGGGCGCGCATGATGTTGGTGTGGGCGGCTGCTATCTCCTCTTGATGTCTCTCGCGGGGGCAACTTCCTTCCCCGCCTGCAATGTCTGGCGTGGTGCTTGGTAAGGTCTTGTTGTCGATAGGTAGGGTGGCTGCTCTTCCATACAACAACCGGAAGGGGCTGTGCTTGGTGGAACCCTGGGGACTCGTCCGGTACCCCAGAAGAATGTCAGGGAGCTTGCGGTCCCATGCTCCAGGGCTTTCAAGGGCGGCTTGCCCGAGCTTCTCTTTCAAAGTGCCATGAAACCTCTCGACGAGGCCGTTGGCTTGTGGATGGTATGGGCTGGTCTTTCTTACTTCTATGAAGCATTGGTCCATTAATGTCTGGAAATCTCCTTGCCATTCCTGGCCATTGTCCGTAATAACAATCTGGGGGCAGCCGTGCCGTGCCAGAATCTCTTCTTTGAAAAATTTTGCGGTAGTCGATGCCTCTTTGTTTGGGAGAATCTTGGCCTCCACCCATTTGGTGAGGTAGTCTATGGCGGTGGCAATGTACACTTTCTCTGCCCCGAGGGCGCATCCATGGGTCCTGTCAGGTCCACTCCAATCATATGGAAGACCCCCGTGACGGCTACGGGAGTCAGCTCCACCGGCTTGGTGAGCTGAATGGTCCTGAATTGACATCCAGGGCAATGCTGGATGTATATTTTGACGTCGAGGGACATATCTGTCCAGTAAAAGCGCTCCTTGACAAGATGAATTGTATGGTTAATTCCGTAGTGGCCCATGTCGTCGTGTAGCTCCTTAATGATGTCAAGTCTGTCCTCGTACCATGGTACAGTACGTGGGCCAAATCCTCTTGTGGCCTTTCGTACAAGTGGCCAGTTGCGAGTCCTCCATTCAATAGGGAATTCTTCGGCGGCAAAGTAGTAGTTCTGGGCCCGGCGTGCTATTCGCTTAGCATCCTTGCGGCTTGTCCCTGGTCGGTGTCGTTTGTCGGCGGCTAGGTAGTCAAGTACTTCTTCATCGTCCACAATGTCACGAGTGGGGACGGCATCTGCAATCTGGTCACATAAAGGGCATAGCCAGGGTCCCCTGGGTACCCGGGCCAGTGCAGGCTCCAAACAGTCGATGTGGTATCCGTGGTTGCAGAGGTCACATAGTAGCATGGTCTCCACATCATCTCTTCCCGTGCATACTTGGCACGGTACATCCTCCATAAGCGGCGGGCTGTCAAAACGCGTACGCGGTGTAGTCATAGGTTCTTGGCTGGCCAGGGCGGCAGAACGGCCAGATAAAGTCTCTGTAGGCGGTGGCAGGTCATAAATCGGTGTTGATACAATTCTCATCTCCGGAAGGTAGTCCCTGGAAGGAAGTGCATCATCCTCCGGGGTCATCATGCGGCGTAGGGTTGGTGAAGTTATTATCTCTCCGCGCTGAGTGGTCTCGTACGTGGGTGGCTGGTAAGGCTGGTCCAGGTCCAATGTGTCTTCGGCGGGCGGCATTTTTTCCTTGTCCAAGGTCATGGTGTAGCAGCAGTGCACGTTGGTTCTCCTCAATAATTTGTTTTTCTTGCGGCGGCGGCGGCGGCGGCTCTTCACTGTAGTCTTCACCAGGGGGTGGCTGTAGGCATAGACGAGAAAGGCAGTCCACATTCCCATGCAAGGTCCCCGAGCGGTGCTGGATGTCAAAGTCATATTCTTGTAGTTCGATGGCGTATCGTGCTAGCTTGCCGGACAAATTGCGTGTGGTGAGTAACCACTTTAAGGCTTTGTGGTCTGTTACTATAGTAAATTGAACTCCATAGAGGTAGGGGCGGAATAGCTTCACGGCCCACACTATGGCAAGCAGCTCCCCATCCGTTGGAGAGTAGTTGAGCTCTGCTCCTTGTAAAGTTTTGCTGGCGTAGGCGATCACATGGTCACCATCCTCGAGCTCCTGGCCCAGAATAGCAGCGGCGGCTCCGGGCTGCCAATCAGTATATAGCGTGAATTTCTTGCTGAAGTCGTGGTATCGTAGAAGCGGCGCATCTACTAGCATGGCCTTGATGGCTTCAAAGGCGGCTTGGCAGTCAGTGGTCCAGTTGAAAAAAACCCCCTTTCTCGCGAGCCGCGTCAAAGGGGCAGATATGGCGGCCATGTTGTGCAGAAATCTCCTGTAGTAGTTTGCAAGTCCCAAAAAGGACCTGACTTCGGTAACGTTCGTCGGCGGTGCTGCGTTGAGTACTGCCTCAACCTTGGAAGGGTTGGGCTTTATGCCTTGGGGCGTAATAATGTATCCTAAGTACAACACTTCACTGCAACATAACTCACACTTGGCTGGGTTGGCTCTAAAGCCCACCGCACGGAAGCGTTCAAGCACTAATTTCAGATGTGTGAGGTGGTTCTCAAATGTGCGGCTGTATATCAAACATAAACAGTCATCTAGATA
>MVGU01001864.1:15000-27887 GCA_002005505.1 Botryococcus braunii
GGTAATTGCTGGTAGCCGTCAAGAGGCTTATCCGTGGAGAGTTAGCTCATTGACAGATCTTCATGTAACGGAACTAGAATGGAAAGATGCTGGGCACGTAAGGATGCTAGTCTTGTCCATTTAGTGCATGTGTCTAATAGCAGACAGTCGTCAAGGACTGTAGCTGGAGAGACACTTACGACCTGTCTGCTTGCGTACAGGTGATGCTGAATGCCCATAACCTTTTAGGTTATGGGTCCACGCCTTTCAGCTGAGCAAAAGGCGGACAGGAGTGGATGTTTGTTTCTAATGCAACGGAAGTGAGCGTCAACAGACCAGGGGGGGGGGGGGACGGACTCCGTCAAGAAATCGAGGCAGTGAACGCAATCCACCAAGTGACTCATCTTCATTTCGTTTCTTTGTATTTTGACTTAAAGTCATGAGAGATGTCAATCGTTAAGTTCGATCGGGACTGTATTACGCAAGGGCTCTTTCGTATCGTGATGCTATTGGAATGACAAAAAGTAAGAAAGGAAAGACGAAGTCAGCAGTGAACAATTCAGACAGCGAAGAAGAGATGTCACAGCCGACGGGAGCAGAAACCCCAGCCCCTTCCAAGTCTGGCCAGCAGTCAGGCACTGCAGCAACCAGCTCTCAGGGCAATGCTAATGCTTATACTTGGAACAAATCCAACCCCAAGATGACAAAAATGCTGAATGAAAAGAAAACCAATTTCACAGCATGGTATGCGGCCCTCGAAAACTGTGCAAATCAGAAAGGGTGTTAGAGCAGCTATAGATGGGCCAATGCTTGGCACAGTGGAGGATTCAGCTGTCAAACATTTTTTGCAACAGTCAGTTCCCACGATTTGGGAGGATGAAGTCACAAATCGCCCGTCAGCGTATGACTTCATACAATGGATCAAATCTGACTGCATTGGGGAAAGAACCAAGGGACTTCAGCCCAATGGGAGAAGATCTTGCAGCAGGGCATGCAGAAAAGAGAGACTGTCAGACAGTGGTGCCACCGCGTCCTCAGTCTTGCAAATGCCCTGAAGAGGAACTGTGCCACCTTAGAGGACCACAGAATTTCAGACTACATGGTAATAAGGGCCTCCCCGCAGCTCTTCAGAAGGATGCATGGGCCTACACGGCAGCTGAGCAGCCACCTCCCAATATGATGAAAATAATCTTGAATTTTCTGGACAACCTGGGATACGAAGACAAGCCGCTCGAGGAGTCAGTGCATCATCCAGTGGTAGCTGCTGCTGCTGTACCAGCCCAAGGGGGGGTCCCTGGGCCTCAAGCAAGCGCTGGAGCAGCACTAGGCGCGGGAGCGGTACCGGGTGCTGGAGCTGGAACCCCTGCGGTTGAACAGGCCTATGATGGCCCTTTCAGCCCCAATGCAGGTGGCGGAGGGCGTGGAGCTGGCCGGGGCAGAAGGCCTAAGGAGGAGCTGATCTGCCGCATCTGCAACGAATCCGGCCACTTCTGACGTCAATGCAATCACCGGGAGGCATTACAGGCCATGCTGCAGCAGCGCAGAATGCAGGCTGCAAGCATGGGACCTGCTGCTTGGTGGGGCCAGGGAGGGCCACAGCCGCCCTCATAAACTTGGTGGGAGCCAAGAGGGGGCCCGCAGCCTTCAGCCCCGAGCAGCGCTCGAGCCTCAACAGTATATCAGTATCCTACGAATCAACATGCTTTCCCAGGATGGCAGCTGCCGCCTCCACCACCACCTTCTGCGGGTGAGGTGATGTGTATCTCACTGAATGTGCTCACGCCTACATCACATGGTGCTATTAGTAGCTCATGGTAAGTAGACAGTGGTGCTTCAGTCCACTTAGTAAATGATCTCTCGCTGTTGCAACATACGGCAGGGGTTCCAGCTCCAGCGAGGCTTCTTCACGTAGAAAGATCCCGTACGACGGGAAACGATAACACCATAAGCGATTTAATCGCCGATACCATTTTGCTGTAATGGCATCATCAAAACAGAATTTGTAGATTTGAAGTTAAAATGTTACTCCCTGTAACTCACACTCATTTAGAGTAAGTGAACTGTGCCCAAACAAAAAGCTTGTAGAAGTGGACGAAACACGACCAAGCAAACGGTCACAGGAGCTTGATAAGGGAACTCAAGACTGTTACAATAGCACCTAACTGATGATGTTGCAATTACTCGTAACTCACACTCATTTAGAGTAAGTGAACTGTGCCCAAACAAAAGCTTGTAGAAGTGGACGAAACACGACCAAGCAAACGGTCACAGGAGCTTGATAAGGGAACTTGTTATAATAGTGAAAGACCATTGGTGCCTTTCCCTCAGAAGAGTAATAGTGGCCAGATTGACTCAGAGTGATCAGAGAGAACAATTGATAGGTTGAGTAATGAATGGCAGAACTCCAGAGTTCTGCCGTATTTGATCTAGACTAATTCCACTTAGATTAGAGAGAATGAGGTAATCCTACGCGGTCCTGCGCTACGGATATATGTTGCTGGCTTGGAAGGGTGAGGCACTTGTTTGGGACTGCAAGAGCACTCCGGGTGCTTATCTCGTATCAGTTGCCTTCAAGTGCACACACACAGTCGGGCCCTGCTTGCTTCTCGACACACAGCAAGAGAGCCGACCGAGCTAAACACCCTTCGTGCCGGGACATACAGGTAAAGTGCGATAGTGTGACGTGACGCTTATAAACAGTGAGTTAGGAAGAGGTCTAGATATGAGTATTAGAAGATTGCTAATGCTTTGGCTCAACGAACAAAGGCAATACAGACTATCAGTCGATAAGTAGAGTGAGTAGTTTGAATTCCTGAGTAGTGAGAGAAAGCAGTAAGCAATGTAATGACTTGTTTGGGACTGCAAGAGCACTCCGGGTGCTTATCTCGCATCAGTTGCCTTCAAGTGCACACACACAGTCGGGCCCTGCTTGCTTCTCGACACACAGCAAGAGAGCCGACCGAGCTAAACACCCTTCGTGGCGGGACATACAGGAAACGCCACGCTCAGAAATGTACAGGTTATGGGCCCACCAATTCTTATACTGAGCACTTGAGATGTGTGACCCGAGCGGAAGGATCTGCGATGGGACGAACGAGACAGAGCGGGAGAATGTCAACGGGTTCTGGGAGACCTGTGACGCTACCTCCACCTCCACCACCGACATATGACAGTTTAAGAAGAGCTGGTGGAGAGACAGGACCAAGAACACCTGAAGAACGAGCATTTATCGTCAAGGACTTTATCAGCCGCGCATACGGACAGGGCAGACTCGACCCTCCACAGTGGTTCAAGCAGCGATTTCCGGTCTACCCTGCATACAAAGTAATAGCCTGGGAGTGTTCCTTCATCAACGGAGACCCAGGATTTGTGACTCGGGCACTGTTTGAACGGCACCTGCGGCAGATCGGAGGTCCGGACAAGGAGGAATTCTGGGCAGAAAAGGCAGCTTACACAGCAGTGGAGACAGCTCTTGCCTCGTTCGACGAGGACTTCCTTATTTCTCTCTTGGGAAGCATAAAAGGATATAGCCCTGAGGAGTGGTGCACAGAACCAGACAGCGGGGACGAGGACGGAGACTCGAAGATTTCAGAACGCAACGACGACGGATCAGTTACCCAGCAGCATGGCAAAAAAGGGCTCAAGCACCAGTGAAGCATCAAAGTCAGCAGACGAGGAGTCAACGTCAACTCCCACACGAGAGCCATGCACACCCGGCACCTCCAAGGGTGAGGGAGATAGTCTTCCCAAGGTTATTGCTACGCAAGTCAAGGTCCATATCAAGCTGCTGCGTCATGGTCAGAATTTTATAGTGTGGGACAATGCATTCACTGCTGCTAATAGTGCCGAGGGTTCTTTGCCTGCAATTCAAGAAGCCATGCCTGGTACCAGCCAGAGTGCTGCTGCCATGCTGCTGCTGTATGAATCAGTCCCAAAAGAATGGCTGGGAGAATTGTTTAGCAAACCCTCTGCTTATGATGCGTATGTATTCATCTGCAAGAAATTTGTTGGTGGATATAATACTCAAGCCAATGCAGACTGGTTGAAGGAGATGGCAAAGGGCATGAAACGAGGAGAAACGATATCACAGTATGTGACCATGATGATCAATCTAAAGAGCTGCCTGAAACGCAATGGACATGATCTCCTGGATGGCCATGTGGCTACTCAAATAGTGCAGGGACTCCCAGCAGCAGCCAACCCTCCAGGACTACTACCCACCGCAGTTGCTCATCCCTTGGATCAGCTGGCAGACCTCATCTCCACCACAGCAGAGGCCTCCGGGTACAATGATGATGGAGATCAACCTGCTATGGTCATGATGGCACAGCCAACTCCACCTGCAGCTGTAACTGCTCCAGCTGCATGTGTGCTGACCCAACCCAAGCACCCAGCAGACGCAGATTCAAAGGTGGAGGTAAGGGGGACCTGCAACTACTGCCACAACAAGGGCCACTTCTGGCGGGACTGCCGCAAGCGGCAGAGAGATGCAGAGACCCAGAGGAACGTAGTTGCAGCTGTGCAGCAGCTGGCGGGCATGTGGCCCCAAGGGCAATTTCCCGGAGTACCTCAGCCACCTCCAACAGTGCAGCATGCCTTCCCTGGAGTTGGAGCATTCCCACTGCTGCACCCTCCTACTGGTCCTCTCTCTCCTCCTTCAGAAGGTATGCCATATGTAGTGTCCTACAATGTGCTGGATTCCCGCAGCAACAAACAGTCCAAACAGTCCTGGCTTGTGGATAGTGGAGCGTCAGTGCATCTTGTGAACAGCCTGTCCCTGCTGCATGCCCCCACAGTACATGCCACACCTATTCCCCTTCAACTTGCCACCTCTGATGCCACAAGAGGAATTATTGCAACTGGCTCAGTATGTCTATTGTCCCCACAGTATGTGCCATTATGGCTGCACCATGTTCATTGTGTTCCTTCAGCCACGACTAATATCCTATCAGTATCCGCTGCACTCCGTGATGGAGCATGCTTTGCTACAGACAGTGTGGGAGGCTTTACTGCAGTGACTGGCCCAAATGGGTGGAGAATGCCAGTGAGCGCAGAGAATGGCCTGTACTATGTACACAACTGTTTGCCTGTAGCAGTGAGTAAAACCCCATGTCTAGTGACAGCAGCCATAAAGAATAAATGTAAGAAAAGCCAAAAGCATGACTGCACCAGACGTTTCTTGTGGCACAGCAGATTGGGACACCTGGGTGAACCATGGATGCAACGCTTGAGCAGTGAGCAGCTGGTCACGGGCTTGGACACACACCTTTCCCCTTGTGAAAAATGCCCCAAGTACTGTGAAGCTTGTATTGAGGGGAAGCATGCTCGCCCACCTTTTGGTGAAAGTTCCAGACCTGCAGTGAATCCCCTTGACAGAATCCATATTGACACTGTGGGTCCTATATCACGAGCTGCAATCACTGGAGAACGGTTTTGGGTGACGGTAGCTGACAAAGCATCCGGGTGGAAAGCAGTTTTACCAGTCAAATCAAAGGATGTCATTGGAGCTGTAGTCAGGGACCTTATCCTTTTTTGGCAGACAGAAAGGAGAACCACTATGAAGTGCATTCGATGTGACAGGGGCACTGAATTCATCAATGCCAAATTCAAGGAGTTTTGTGCCTCTCAGGGCACTAAATTGGAGATGTCTGCGCCCTATACCCCGCAACAAAATGGGATAGCAGAGCGGGCCAACAGGACCCTAAAGGAGCGAACCAGGACCCATGTGCCTGTACCAAAAGCATGCGTGGTTTTATGGGCCGGGATAGCCTCTCACGTGTGGAATGCCCATTTCCGTGCAGGCTCAATCGATAAAAAAAATGCCGGCTCGAAGTTGGTATTCTGCAGACTACAGAGCTCGAGCCTCGACCTTGTACGAAGAATGCAACTTCAATGCAGCGATGGCTGGTGCCAAGTTGGGTGTTGACAGACACGGCAGGGCCCCTAAAAGGCCGGGGCAGTTTTGTATGAGGCAATATCAGAAGGAGCAACATCAAGGAAGCGTTGAAAATCAGCCCATCCCTGGGAGGCCCAGTAAAGTGCCAACGAAGCTTGTCAACGCCTTGGTGGCCAAACTCGTGCTGCCTCCCGACTCAGAGGGAGAGCCAGTATACGTGGACAGCGTTGAGCATGCCTTACAACAGCATCCTACATTAAAACGAAAATTCAACCAGCTGGAAGTACATCCGGCAACCATTCAAAGGGCGGTGGCTAAGGGAATGGCGGCTGCCGGGATCGCGTTCAGATCAGTAAAGAGACAGAGGCGTCTTACCCCTGATCAGAAGAAGGCAAGGAGGAATTTCCTAAGATATTGAAGACTCTGTCGGTAGGCCTTCTGAGTGAATATCCAGTTGTTCCTTTTTTACTTCTTCTTGCCGTCAGGCGAGTCCGTGGAAAACCCAGTACAGATGCATCCGATGATGCCATGCACTCCTGTCTGCCCTTGGCTCAGCTGGAAGGGCGTGGGCCCATAACCTGTAAAAGGTTATGGGCAGTGGCGTATCCTGTAAGCAAGCAGACAGGTCGTAAGTTCGTGCCTCTCCAGCAGGCGGCGCCCTCGATTATTAATCATAGCCACAGTCCTATTCTACTCGAAACTGGTCTTTTTCCGGAAAATGATTGCCTCAATTAAAAGTATCACGAAAAATAGTACAGGCTAACTTGCTTTTGCACAATCCTTTTGTTTGGGGGTGTCGCACAAGAATTTGCTTTGGCTTTTAGTTGATAACCATTATGATTCCAATGGAATTAATGCTACCATACTATGACCATGTGCCTGTACCAAAAGCATGCGTGGTTTTATGGGCCGGGATAGCCTCTCACGTGTGGAATGCCCATTTCCGTGCAGGCTCAATCGATAAAAAAAATGCCGGCTCGAAGTTGGTATTCTGCAGACTACAGAGCTCGAGCCTCGACCTTGTACGAAGAATGCAACTTCAATGCAGCGATGGCTGGTGCCAAGTTGGGTGTTGACAGACACGGCAGGGCCCCTAAAAGGCCGGGGCAGTTTTGTATGAGGCAATATCAGAAGGAGCAACATCAAGGAAGCGTTGAAAATCAGCCCATCCCTGGGAGGCCCAGTAAAGTGCCAACGAAGCTTGTCAACGCCTTGGTGGCCAAACTCGTGCTGCCTCCCGACCCAGAGGGAGAGCCAGTATACGTGGACAGCGTTGAGCATGCCTTACAACAGCATCCTACATTAAAACGAAAATTCAACCAGCTGGAAGTACATCCGGCAACCATTCAAAGGGCGGTGGCTAAGGGAATGGCGGCTGCCGGGATCGCGTTCAGATCAGTAAAGAGACAGAGGCGTCTTACCCCTGATCAGAAGAAGGCAAGGAGGAATTTCCTAAGATATTGAAGACTCTGTCGGTAGGCCTTCTGAGTGAATATCCAGTTGTTCCTTTTTTACTTCTTCTTGCCGTCAGGCGAGTCCGTGGAAAACCCAGTACAGATGCATCCGATGATGCCATGCACTCCTGTCTGCCCTTGGCTCAGCTGGAAGGGCGTGGGCCCATAACCTGTAAAAGGTTATGGGCAGTGGCGTATCCTGTAAGCAAGCAGACAGGTCGTAAGTTCGTGCCTCTCCAGCAGGCGGCGCCCTCGATTATTAATCATAGCCACAGTCCTATTCTACTCGAAACTGGTCTTTTTCCGGAAAATGATTGCCTCAATTAAAAGTATCACGAAAAATAGTACAGGCTAACTTGCTTTTGCACAATCCTTTTGTTTGGGGGTGTCGCACAAGAATTTGCTTTGGCTTTTAGTTGATAACCATTATGATTCCAATGGAATTAATGCTACCATACTATGACCATGTGCCTGTACCAAAAGCATGCGTGGTTTTATGGGCCGGGATAGCCTCTCACGTGTGGAATGCCCATTTCCGTGCAGGCTCAATCGATAAAAAAAATGCCGGCTCGAAGTTGGTATTCTGCAGACTACAGAGCTCGAGCCTCGACCTTGTACGAAGAATGCAACTTCAATGCAGCGATGGCTGGTGCCAAGTTGGGTGTTGACAGACACGGCAGGGCCCCTAAAAGGCCGGGGCAGTTTTGTATGAGGCAATATCAGAAGGAGCAACATCAAGGAAGCGTTGAAAATCAGCCCATCCCTGGGAGGCCCAGTAAAGTGCCAACGAAGCTTGTCAACGCCTTGGTGGCCAAACTCGTGCTGCCTCCCGACTCAGAGGGAGAGCCAGTATACGTGGACAGCGTTGAGCATGCCTTACAACAGCATCCTACATTAAAACGAAAATTCAACCAGCTGGAAGTACATCCGGCAACCATTCAAAGGGCGGTGGCTAAGGGAATGGCAGCTGCCGGGATCGCGTTCAGATCAGTAAAGAGACAGAGGCGTCTTACCCCTGATCAGAAGAAGGCAAGGAGGAATTTCCTAAGATATTGAAGACTCTGTCGGTAGGCCTTCTGAGTGAATATCCAGTTGTTCCTTTTTTACTTCTTCTTGCCGTCAGGCGAGTCCGTGGAAAACCCAGTACAGATGCATCCGATGATGCCATGCACTCATGTCTGCCCTTGGCTCAGCTGGAAGGGCGTGGGCCCATAACCTGTAAAAGGTTATGGGCAGTGGCGTATCCTGTAAGCAAGCAGACAGGTCGTAAGTTCGTGCCTCTCCAGCAGGCGGCGCCCTCGATTATTAATCATAGCCACAGTCCTATTCTACTCGAAACTGGTCTTTTTCCGGAAAATGATTGCCTCAATTAAAAGTATCACGAAAAATAGTACAGGATAACTTGCTTTTGCACAATCCTTTTGTTTGGGGGTGTCGCACAAGAATTTGCTTTGGCTTTTAGTTGATAACCATTATGATTCCAATGGAATTAATGCTACCATACTATGACCATGTGCCTGTACCAAAAGCATGCGTGGTTTTATGGGCCGGGATAGCCTCTCACGTGTGGAATGCCCATTTCCGTGCAGGCTCAATCGATAAAAAAAATGCCGGCTCGAAGTTGGTATTCTGCAGACTACAGAGCTCGAGCCTCGACCTTGTACGAAGAATGCAACTTCAATGCAGCGATGGCTGGTGCCAAGTTGGGTGTTGACAGACACGGCAGGGCCCCTAAAAGGCCGGGGCAGTTTTGTATGAGGCAATATCAGAAGGAGCAACATCAAGGAAGCGTTGAAAATCAGCCCATCCCTGGGAGGCCCAGTAAAGTGCCAACGAAGCTTGTCAACGCCTTGGTGGCCAAACTCGTGCTGCCTCCCGACTCAGAGGGAGAGCCAGTATACGTGGACAGCGTTGAGCATGCCTTACAACAGCATCCTACATCAAAACGAAAATTCAACCAGCTGGAAGTACATCCGGCAACCATTCAAAGGGCGGTGGCTAAGGGAATGGCGGCTGCCGGGATCGCGTTCAGATCAGTAAAGAGACAGAGGCGTCTTACCCCTGATCAGAAGAAGCAAGGAGGAATTTCCTAAGATATTGAAGACTCTGTCGGTAGGCCTTCTGAGTGAATATCCAGTTGTTCCTTTTTTACTTCTTCTTGCCGTCAGGCGAGTCCTTGGAAAACCCAGTACAGATGCATCCGATGATGCCATGCACTCCTGTCTGCCCTTGGCTCAGCTGGAACGGCGTGGGCCCATAACCTGTAAAAGGTTATGGGCAGTGGCGTATCCTGTAAGCAAGCAGACAGGTCGTAAGTTCGTGCCTCTCCAGCAGGCGGCGCCCTCGATTATTAATCATAGCCACAGTCCTATTCTACTCGAAACTGGTCTTTTTCCGGAAAATGATTGCCTCAATTAAAAGTATCACGAAAAATAGTACAGGCTAACTTGCTTTTGCACAATCCTTTTGTTTGGGGGTGTCGCACAAGAATTTGCTTTGGCTTTTAGTTGACAACCATTATGATTCCAATGGAATTAATGCTACCATACTATGACCATGTGCCTGTACTAAAAGCATGCGTGGTTTTATGGGCCGGGATAGCCTCTCACGTGTGGAATGCCCATTTCCGTGCAGGCTCAATCGATAAAAAAAATGCCGGCTCGAAGTTGGTATTCTGCAGACTACAGAGCTCGAGCCTCGACCTTGTACGAAGAATGCAACTTCAATGCAGCGATGGCTGGTGCCAAGTTGGGTGTTGACAGACACGGCAGGGCCCCTAAAAGGCCGGGGCAGTTTTGTATGAGGCAATATCAGAGGGAGCAACATCAAGGAAGCGTTGAAAATCAGCCCATCCCTGGGAGGCCCAGTAAAGTGCCAACGAAGCTTGTCAACGCCATGGTGGCCAAACTCGTGCTGCCTCCCGACTCAGAGGGAGAGCCAGTATACGTGGACAGCGTTGAGCATGCCTTACAACAGCATCCTACATTAAAACGAAAATTCAACCAGCTGGAAGTACATCCGGCAACCATTCAAAGGGCGGTGGCTAAGGGAATGGCGGCTGCCGGGATCGCGTTCAGATCAGTAAAGAGACAGAGGCGTCTTACCCCTGATCAGAAGAAGGCAAGGAGGAATTTCCTAAGATATTTAAGACTCTGTCGGTAGGCCTTCTGAGTGAATATCCAGTTGTTCCTTTTTTACTTCTTCTTGCCGTCAGGCGAGTCCGTGGAAAACCCAGTACAGATGCATCCGATGATGCCATGCACTCCTGTCTGCCCTTGGCTCAGCTGGAAGGGCGTGGGCCCATAACCTGTAAAAGGTTATGGGCAGTGGCGTATCCTGTAAGCAAGCAGACAGGTCGTAAGTTCGTGCCTCTCCAGCAGGCGGCGCCCTCGATTATTAATCATAGCCACAGTCCTATTCTACTCGAAACTGGTCTTTTTCCGGAAAATGATTGCCTCAATTAAAAGTATCACGAAAAATAGTACAGGCTAACTTGCTTTTGCACAATCCTTTTGTTTGGGGGTGTCTGTACTGCTGGGATTACTTTCAGAAACCTTGCTTTGGGAACGAGTTTGAGGTCTGGTCATACACTTCACTTGCTCTCACAGCGTTCAGCCTGACACAGCTGGTTTAAGTATACCCTTCCGACGTACACCACAGCACTTTCAAGTATTCAACCCTTTCGAGGTCTAGCAAGTACCCTTAATATGCAAGATATGCAAAATATTCTTCAGCAATTCAATTGCCTGACAACCCGGACCTACTGACGGTCTCACGACAACAACGACGGGTGATAATCTCAGGTCACTTCACGGAAAAAAAAAAATTTCCTAAGATATTGAAGACTCTGTCGGTAGGCCTTCTGAGTGAATATCCAGTTGTTCCTTTTTTACTTCTTCTTGCCGTCAGGCGAGTCCGTGGAAAACCCAGTACAGATGCATCCGATGATGCCATGCACTCCTGTCTGCCCTTGGCTCAGCTGGAAGGGCGTGGGCCCATAACCTGTAAAAGGTTATGGGCAGTGGCGTATCCTGTAAGCAAGCAGACAGGTCGTAAGTTCGTGCCTCTCCAGCAGGCGGCGCCCTCGATTATTAATCATAGCCACAGTCCTATTCTACTCGAAACTGGTCTTTTTCCGGAAAATGATTGCCTCAATTAAAAGTATCACGAAAAATAGTACAGGCTAACTTGCTTTTGCACAATCCTTTTGTTTGGGGGTGTCTGTACGCTGGGATTACTTTCAGAAACCTTGCTTTGGAACGAGTTTGAGGTCTGGTCATACACTTCACTTGCTCTCACAGCGTTCAGCCTGACACAGCTGGTTTAAGTATACCCTTCCGACGTACACCACAGCACTTTCAAGTATTCAACCCTTTCGAGGTCTAGCAAGTACCCTTAATATGCAAGATATGCAAAATATTCTTCAGCAATTCAATTGCCTGACAACCCGGACCTACTGACGGTCTCACGACAACAACGACGGGTGATAATCTCAGGTCACTTCACGGAAAAAAAAAATTCCTAAGATATTGAAGACTCTGTCGGTAGGCCTTCTGAGTGAATATCCAGTTGTTCCTTTTTTACTTCTTCTTGCCGTCAGGCGAGTCCGTGGAAAACCCAGTACAGATGCATCCGATGATGCCATGCACTCCTGTCTGCCCTTGGCTCAGCTGGAAGGGCGTGGGCCCATAACCTGTAAAAGGTTATGGGCAGTGGCGTATCCTGTAAGCAAGCAGACAGGTCGTAAGTTCGTGCCTCTCCAGCAGGCGGCGCCCTCGATTATTAATCATAGCCACAGTCCTATTCTACTCGAAACTGGTCTTTTTCCGGAAAATGATTGCCTCAATTAAAAGTATCACGAAAAATAGTACAGGCTAACTTGCTTTTGCACAATCCTTTTGTTTGGGGGTGTCTGTACTGCTGGATTACTTTCAGAAACCTTGCTTTGGGAACGAGTTTGAGGTCTGGTCATACACTTCACTTGCTCTCACAGCGTTCAGCCTGACACAGCTGGTTTAAGTATACCCTTCCGACGTACACCACAGCACTTTCAAGTATTCAACCCTTTCGAGGTCTAGCAAGTACCCTTAATATGCAAGATATGCAAAATATTCTTCAGCAATTCAATTGCCTGACAACCCGACCTACTGACGGTCTCACGACAACAACGACGGGTGATAATCTCAGGTCACTTCACGGAAAAAAAAATTTCCTAAGATATTGAAGACTCTGTCGGTAGGCCTTCTGAGTGAATATCCAGTTGTTCCTTTTTTACTTCTTCTTGCCGTCAGGCGAGTCCGTGGAAAACCCAGTACAGATGCATCCGATGATGCCATGCACTCCTGTCTGCCCTTGGCTCAGCTGGAAGGGCGTGGGCCCATAACCTGTAAAAGGTTATGGGCAGTGGCGTATCCTGTAAGCAAGCAGACAGGTCGTAAGTTCGTGCCTCTCCAGCAGGCGGCGCCCTCGATTATTAATCATAGCCACAGTCCTATTCTACTCGAAACTGTCTTTTTCCGGAAAATGATGCCTCATTAAAAGTATCACGAAAATAGTAC
>MVGU01001865.1:0-2500 GCA_002005505.1 Botryococcus braunii
AGAGTCTCCTAGGAATTCCAAGATCGCAGAAATTTGCGCAGAAGTGTTCATAACGCTAACGCTAACGCTAACTGAAGGAATACATCGATTAGGAGATGCAGTTGACGGTCAAAATAAACAGGTTTGACGACTACCATTGCAAAGGGGAGTATAGCAATAATCTGAAATACCGACTGTTTTCGCTGGCGCTGCACCGACAAGGCAGGACCGGATCCCGTTCAGTCGGGTCTGTTATCCGACGGTTAACACTGCTTTTCCGCGAGGTCAGATGACTGTTTGGACTCAAAACATATTGAAAATCCAAGATCAGGCAACTAGTTGGGGGCTGCCCAGATCTTCAAAAACAAAGCTCCAATCAACAAGATTGCGTCACAGGATCTGAACCGAGCCGTATAACTTACACGGTATAAGGAACGTTGGGGGGTGGCTGAAGGTCGATTTCCAGATTTGCAATTGACAAGGTGAGTTTAAACATTTGAGCGCGTGCCTTCTCGTTCTTCGCAGCTCATTGTACGGCTCCCTGTTGGACCACGGGCTCTAGTCCCGAACTTCAGCAGGGCAGCTTTCGCTGTGCTACCCCTGAGCTTTGTGTTTAATAGTCAAATACCGCTTCAACCTCCTTCAAGTTTAAACTAGCACAGCATTTCAATTTGATCACACAAGTAATCTTGATGCTTGCCGTACTAGTACTCCTGCAAATGAATAAGATAGCGCCTAGACCTCCAATCGGAAGGGAAACCATTCACACAATTCGTAAAAACTTGAAAATTGAGTTCGTTTTGAGGCACAGATGATACTTGAAGAAAAGGCCAGAACCTGACTGTCCTTTCACTGTCAGGGCTGCTCGAGAGAAGACAGCAGTAACTTTGAATCTGCTGTCAACTTGAAAAACAAGTACCTGCGAGATTTTTAAGTATGACAGCGTCACAGGATCTCAACCGAGCCAAAAGAGGTTCTGAAGGGCTGCTGAGGGTCGATTTCTAGTTTTACAATTACAAGGTGATGCTAAACGCTTAGACGTGTGCCTTTTTATCTTGCGCAGCTCATTTGTGCGGCTCCCTGATGGACCACGAGCGCGAGTCCCCAACTTTAGCAGGGCAGCTTACGTTGTGCTACCCGTGAGCTTTGTGTATTGAAGTCATCTACCACTTCAGCTTCCTTCAAGTTCAAACTAGCCCTGCATTTCAATTTGATCACACAAGTGATCTTGATGCCTGCGTATACGTACAAGTACTCCTGCACGTGAATGAAATCGCGCCTAGACCTCCAATCGAAAGGGAAACCAATCACACAATTTCATCCCCGTAAGAACTTGAAAATTGAGTTAGTTTTGACGCACAAATGATGCTTGAAGGAAAGGCCAGAACCTGACTGTCCTTTCATTGTTAAGGGGCGAAGGAGACCACGAGGTTCTTGCGCAGGCACGAGAAGAACATGGAGACGCCTTTTAACGCTTTCCAGAGGAGCGCGGTTGAAAACTATATTCAAAGACAGTACAGACAGGCTTTAGAAGACCTGAATGCAGCATATTTTGAAAACCCCTATAATGCTTTCACTCTAAGTTTCCGCGGGGAGATAAAGAAACTGTTGCACATGTATGAAGGAGCCCTGAGAGACCTGAACCTGGCAGACTCCCTCAACCCTAATAACCCTGCCACTCTCAGGATGCGCGGGGAGACAATGACAGCCCTGGGCAGGTATCAGGACGCCCTGACAGACTTGAGTAGGGCAGTTGACCAGTTGCCAAATGATGCTATCACTCGCTGGACGCGTGGGAAGACCAAAAAAGCCATGGGCAGGTACCAGGATGCCCTGATAGACCTGGAAGCGGCGGTGATCCTGAAGCCAAATGATGCTCTTATGCACTGCTCGCTCGGGGAGACAAAGACTGCCCTAGGCAGGTATGAGGACGCCCTGGCAGACCTGAACCATGCAGCTAATCTATTGCCCCACGATGCTGCTGCTGCTGATGTCGCTCTAATTTTCCGTGCGCGCGGGGACGCACTGGCTTGCTTGGGCAGGTATATGGATGCCTTGCAAGACCTGGACTGGGCAAACAATATTAAGCCGAACGATGCTGTCATTCTGCGCATGAGGGCAAAGACAAAGATAAAGTTGCGCATGTATACAGCGGCCCTGGAAGACCTGAATATAGCAGACATGATAAGACCCTATGATGCTCCCACTCTCCGTGCCCGGGGGGAGACAAAGTATCGCTTGCGCATGTACGGAGAGGCCCTGCTAGACCTGCGTATCGCAGACGTCCAAGAGCCTAATCATGCTGCCACTCTCTGGGTGCTCGCGGAAACAATGAGAGCCATGGGCAGGAACGACGAGGCTCGGCACTATCTGGACCAGGCACATAACCTGCAGCCCAATAATGCAGCGTTTCTGTGGTCGCGCGGGCAGACAAAGAGAGCCATGGGCAGCAACGAGGCGGCCTTTGCAAGACCTGGAGCATGCACTCATCCTAGAGCCCAATAATGCTGTCATGCGCCGG
>MVGU01001865.1:10000-27644 GCA_002005505.1 Botryococcus braunii
TCCGTTGCCGACGAACCCACAAAGTTGTACTGCCACCTTGGAGGTACTGCAGGCGCCGCAGGCAGGGAGGAGAAGTCGGAGATGGGTTTTGCGTCCCCAAAAGGTTTTGTCGTCAATCATCTGCAGTTGAGGGCATCTGTGGGGAGGATGTGAGGGGTAACCCTTATGATGTATTGCCCGCTTTTGCTGAAGGTGGATTGGAGGCTGATCAGGGCCTCCAACCCACCTTCAGCCTGGCGGGCACCCAACTGGGAATGGGAAATGTAAGTCAATTTGGGATGCATCACATAGATGAGGTTAATCTGTGGTAGTTGGATATCACATATATACTTCTTGTTAGGTTATGGGCTTGGCGTATTCCTGTGCAGTGGCGGCACGGAGGGTGTGAGTCAAAGTTCGCTCTACTGTGTGACGAAGAGTAGAGTATAGAACATGAACAATCAAGGACTGATTGGGCAACTTTAAGGAAACACCCGGAGTGCTTGTGAAGTCCCAAACAAGTCTATTACAATTGCTCACTTGCTCTCTCTTAACAACGGAATTCAAACTATCCTAACTGGTACGTACTCAGAAAGGATCAATCTCATTGTCCGATGATAAGATAGCCAAGCACATACACATAACACGAAATATTGAGGTCAACAAAGCCTCAAATCTCCCAATCTATTCACCATCACGTTACCTGTGCAGTGGCGGCACGGAGGGTGTGAGTCAAAGTTCGCTCTACTGTGTGACGAAGAGTAGAGTCTAGAACATGAACAATCAAGGACTGATTGGGCAACTTTAAGGAAACACCCGGAGTGCTTGTGAAGTCCCAAACAAGTGCCTTGCCTCTCCGTGCTAGCACCACTACCTTCCTGCACTAAACGTGTCTGTAACTTGCGTTATCTTTATCTTCATTCAAATTGTTCCTAACCGCTAAGTCTTTGTAGTTTCGCCCATATTAGTCATTTATTATTGTCACTGACGGAATAGCCACTATTACTCCACTGAGGGAAAGGCATATATAACTCATCCAATATAACACTTCCCCTTGCCTTTTCCTCACCAGAACTTGGCAAGACCCAGTGAGTTTCTATGACCCTGAAACACTAGTCTTACTAGAGGTTTATTGAAGATGTCAGCCACATTTCTGGCAGACTGAATGTATTTGAAGTCAACCTGCCCCTTTGCAATAGCTTCACGTGCAAAGTGACAGCTGATTGCAATGTGCTTGGTATGTTTAGAATACACTGGATTCCTGAGGTGATTGATGCACCCTTGGTTATCACAATGTATCTTCACTATCCAGGGAAACACACCAATTTCCTCTAGGAATCCCCTCAGCCAATTAGCTTCCTTCACAACAGCACTTGCTGCCATGAATTCTGCTTCTACTGTGGAAGTAGCCATAGCAGATTGCTTTTCACTTCCCCACACAACTGCTCCTCCAAACACATTGAGAATGAAGCCGGTGGTGGAGAAACGGTGGTCTTGATCCCCACCGTAATCAGCATCAACATATCCCTCCAACTCTGTTTCTTTTCCACCAAGGATCAGAACCAGGTCTCGGGTTCCCTTAAGATATTTCAACACACGGATTGCTTCATTCCAGTGTGCTGTTGTGGGTGACATCCTGTACCTCGACAGAACTCCTACAGCCTGGGATATATCAGGACGAGTGGTGTTAGCTATGTAGAGTAGTGACCCTACTAACTCACAGTATCGATGACCAGGATGCAGAACACTCCCAGCACCAATACTATCATTCCCATCCTTTGGTGCAGGCATCTGAGACATTACAAAATCTTTTGTCATTGGGGTATCGGGCCCAACTGACTCAAGATCAAGACCAAACTTCTCCACAAGTGCATCTATCTTAGGAATGCAACTCAGGGAGATTAACCCCTTCTCTCTATCTCTCATGACTTGACAACCTAAGAAATCCTTCACTTCCCCTAGATCGTGGATGGTGAATTCTTTCTTGAGAAGCTCTTTCACTCTCTCCACCTCTGACATGCCCTTGGATACAATCAAGAGATCATCTACATAAATTAGCACGTAGGATTTACCCCCATCTTCAGAGCATCTCACATAAACTCCAGCATCACTCTTGCACACCTCATACCCCATGACTTCAAGTTTGTCATTAAGGGTTCTGTGCCAGGCACGTGGGGCCTGCTTTAGGCCATACAGTGCCTTTTTGAGTCGACACACGGTATTGCGATCACCATTCTCAAATCCAGGAGGTTGCGTTACATACACTTCTTCCTCCAGCTCACCATTGAGAAAGGCTGTCTTAACATCTACCTGGTGAATCTCATAACCTTCCCTAGCAGCCACAGCTAACAAGGTTCTCCTAGCTCCATAGCTGCTGGTTGGTGCAAAGACCTCCATGACATCTACTCCAGGAATTTGTCGACAACCCTGAGCAACCAATCTTGCCTTGAATCTCAACACATTGCCATGTGCATCCATTTTCACTGAGAAAATCCAGTGAACTGGTATTACCTTATGCCCATGAGGTCTGGGAACATATTCCATAACCTCATGGGTGTCTAATGAATTCTGCTCTTCTTGCATAGCAGCCTTCCAGTATTCCCACTGAGGAGACATCTGAGCTTCTCTTAAATTAGAGGGAACATGGATTTTACCAAATCTAACACCAGTGTGCTTCCCCTCCTCTCCCTTACCCTTGGGAGAATCGTTGGTTGCACCCTCAGAACCCACTACTCTTCCACTGACACTCGCCGCACTACAGCTAGCTTTTCTCTCAGTGGTATCAGAGCTTTCTCTCATGCTTCTCTCTCTCTTGGATTCGCACCTCGCACTGCTCAACTTGTTGCCTCGCACGCTCACATCTTCCTCCCAAACACAGGTACCTCCCGGGAAGCATCGATAGTCCGGAGGTTTCTCACATTGTCTGAGCTTCCGGTTCACCTCCACATCCACACTCTTACACATCCTCTCAAGCTCAGGCTCTAGAGGGCTCTCACAGGCAGAGGGAGATGGGCTCTGGTCGCCCCTTTGCTTCCCCTCCCTTTCTTGACTTGTATGTCTCTGACTTCCACGTTGTGTCACAAGAGACTGTGACCTCTCATCCCTGACATCCTTCTCCCATACACAGGTACCTCTCAGGCTGCACTTGTAATTTGGTGGTACCACACATTGTCCGTGCACCCGATTCACCTCCTCTTCTCGGCTCTCACACAAGTACTGGGATGCTGACCCAGTACTGCTCGCACAGACATTTCTGGCTGTTTCCGAGAGAGTGGAATGACTCTTCTCAGGATTGTGGCTGTCACCACCTTCCCCTACCAGTCCACGCCACTGATGGGGAGAGCCAGATGTTTCCACACAAGTCTCACCACTGACATGAAGCTCATTCACTGGACAGGACCCACCCGTGCAACTCAGCTCCCTGGGACCATTTGCAGTCATGATTGTGGCTGCCCCCCTCTCATCACTAACATGAAAATCAGGGCTCTCAGACTGGCACCCATCTATCTGCACTTCCCCTGGTCCCTGTGACTGTGTGTCACTTTCTGTTAGCCCCTGTGAAAGGTTATGGGCAATCGGCTTTCCCTGTACAAAGCAGACAGGTCGTCAATAGACGAAGTTACTCCAGCTACAGTCCGTACGACTGTCTGCTGAGTGCCACACACAACTGTCGGACAAGACTAGCATCTGGTGATGCCCAGCATCTTTCACAACCAGTTCCGTTACATCATTATCTTGTACACAAGCACCGATCAAGCAATCACTAGATAAGGCTCTAGACGGCTACGTTCAAGTACATGCCTATACTCCCTGAAGTCACTGTCCCTTATCTGTTTGAGTGACTACAGGGTACACTAAGCTTGTTCACTCTCACAATAGCAACAATGATACAACACACACTGCCGCACCGTACCTGTACAAAGCAGACAGGTCGTCAATAGACGAAGTTACTCCAGCTACAGTCCGTACGACTGTCTGCTGAGTGCCACACACAACTGTCGGACAAGACTAGCATCTGGTGATGCCCAGCATCTTTCACAACCAGTTGGTATTCACTCCGGTGGGGCAGCCTTAAGAGTTCATCCGACAAACGTGTGATCTAGATAGGATTGTACCTTATGTTCGAAAACGTCCAGAATCTGCCGTGTCTCAAGGTACCTTATGTTCTCAATGGACCCATATCCTAATAGTGCACACATGAAGATCACTTAAAGCACAAGGCATTCAATAATAATGTTCAGAACTCAACACTTCCCCTTGCCTGCATGCTTTAAGTGTATCTTCTCAAACCTAGTGAATCACGATGACCAACAAACACGGGCTTGGCAAGTGGCTTGGTCATAATGTCAGCCACATTGCGTGCAGATTCCACATAGAGGATATCTACCTGCCCAAGTGCCATAGCTTCCCTAGCGTAGTGGAAGCTTACTGCAACGTGCTTTGTGAATTTGGAATACAGGGGGTTCCGTAAATTAGAAATGCATCCTTGGTTGTCACAGAAAATTTTGACCCTCCAAGGTGCAGCCCCTATCTCTTCCAAGAAGCCCCTTAGCCAGTTGGCTTCCTTCACAATATGGCCAGCTGCCATAAACTCAGCTTGCACAGTTGAGGTAGCAACTGAGCTCTGCTTCTTGCTTCCCCAAACCACGGCACTACCATAGACTGATAGAACATAGCCAGTGGTGGAATACCTGTGGTCCAGGTCCCCGGCATAGTCGGCATCAACATAGCCTTCTAGCTCAGGGCCCTTTCCACCCAGAGTAAGAGCTAACTCTCTGGTATCTCTCAAGTACTTCAGCACTCGAATGGCCTCATTCCAGTGTGAGGTAGTGGGTGTCATTCTATACCTTGACAACACTCCAACAGCCTGAGAAATGTCAGGCCGGGTCGTATTGGCTATGTACAGTAACGATCCAATTAACTCGCAGTATCGATGACCAGGTGGCAGAGGGGTACCAGCCCCATGTGACATACCATCTGAGGACTCGGGTCTGCTGCTAGCCACGAAGTCCTTGGACATGGGGGTATCAACCCCACGTCCATCATCAGCAACGCCAAACTTCTCCACAAGAGCATCAATCTTGGGAGTGCAACTCATGGAAATAGTGCCCTGAACTCTATTGCGTAGGACCTGACACCCCAGGAAATCATTCACCTCTCCCAAATCATGGATGGTGAAGTCCTTCTTCAATAACTCTTTCCCCCACTCAATCTCTGCAACCACTCTGGCAACTATGAGAAGATCATCGACATAAACAAGAATAAACGACAGATTACCATCAGGGGCCCTCCTGATGTATACCCCAGCGTCGCTCTTGCACACACTATACCCCATCACGCTCAACTTGTCGCTCAAGGTCTTGTGCCAAGCCCGTGGGGCTTGCTTAAGACCGTAGAGTGCCTTCCTGAGCTTGCACACAACTCTCGTGTTGCCATTCTCAAATCCTGGTGGTTGGGTCACATAGACCTCTTCCTCCAACTCCCCATTGAGAAAAGCTGTCTTGATATCCACTTGGTGGATCTCAAGATTTTGTGTGGCAGCCACTGCCAGCACAGCTCTCCTAGCACCATAGCTGCTGGTAGGTGCAAAAACCTCACCAACATCTATACCAGGAATCTGTCTGCAACCCTGGGCAACCAATCTTGCTTTAAACCGAGTGACATTCCCATGTGCATCGTTTTTTGTAGAAAAAATCCAATGAACAGGGATAACTTTCTGCCCATGGGGTCTTTCCACATACTGCATAACCTCATGGGTGTCTAAAGACTCCATCTCCTCTTGCATTGCCTGCTGCCAAAACTCCCACTGAGGTGAGCGCTGGGCTTCCCTCAAGTTTGAGGGCACGTGAACTTTTCCCAACGTGACAGAAGGTACACTCTGTACCTTATGCTGTGGTGCAGCAGGGCTGTCAGCCTTACTGATGCTGTTCCCTTCTCTCTCTCTCTCTCCCTGGTTGCCAGAATAAGGTACATTATGTACCTTATGCTGGGACTGGGCAGTACTGCCGGGATTATCTGATTCCTTCTCAAGTCTCTCTCTCTCTCCTTGACTACTGGACTCATGTGCAGCACCCTTACATTCTCGCACCTTCCGCAATGCAGAGGGGAGCAGCAGCTCTCTCTCTCTCCTGGACTCACACTTGGGCACACTACCCAGACTTGCCTGAGCTGCGCCTACAATGTCAGCCTGCACACCATAAGCATGACTAGCCAGTGACTGGGATTGGGCACCAGCTTCCCCTACTGCTGGCATGTCTAACCCACTGCTCTCATCTCTTACATCTGCACCGAACATAGCCTCGACTGTCTCAACCTGCCCCTGCATATCAGGGAGACCAACCATGTTTGGCTCACTCACAATTGCCTGACCTGGGTCAGGGGCATGCAATGGGATGTCAGAATGCTCTCTCCTAGCCACGCGCTGTACATAACGCTGCTCCCTTGTAAGGGTGGTCCCTGGAGGAAGGGGAATTTGTGACTTCCCCTGCATTCGCAACCCCTCTTGTACCTTCTGCATTTTTTCTACCTGGGATTGAGTTTCTACACCCCCCCTGGCCAGATTCTGCATATGCTCAAGCACCGACCACGAGTGCTGAGATGGTTCTGGGGTCCCAACAGTAGAATCCAGGCTGGTGGGGTTTCCTTGGTCATGTGCTGCTGTAGTCCCGTCTCCAGACTGATCCCCAGCACAAAGTCCAGAGGTCCCAGGAGCCCCAGTGGAAAGCGTCTCCACTCCATGGTCATCCTCCTCATCCCAGAACGTGGGTGGAGCAGCAGAGGGAATTGCTTGAGGCGTTGCCAGATTCTCACTGCCAAGGGGGGGTGATATCCTAGAATCATAGACAGACCCAGGCTGGACCTTTGATAGACCCACTCTCTCAGCCCCCCTCAAGTGCTCGATAAAGCTGACGTCCCTACTCTCCTTCCACACTCCATTCCCCACGTACACACGATACGCTTTAGACTGGGGACAATAACCAGTAAACATCCCAGGGATGGTCTTGGGCCCAAAAACAGACCTTTGGCCACTGGGAATGTGCACATGGGCTACACAGCCAAACGTGCGCAGCACAGACACATCAGGTTTGACACCAAAGAATAATTCCATGGGGGTCAGGGACCTGCCTGAAGTAGGACCCACATTGTAGAGGAGGGTAGCTGTCTCAAGCGCCTCCTTCCAAAGGGAGGGGTCTGCTGCAGCATGGACCAACAGAGTCCTTGTTCGCTCCTTCAGGGTCCTATTCATCCTCTCCGCCACCCCATTCTGCTGAGGCGTGTAGGGCGCTGAGGACTCCATCTTAGTGCCCTGCTGAGCACAAAACTCTTTGAATTGCTGGTTCAGGAACTCTGAACCCCTGTCAGTCCTCACACACTTCACAACCGTGCCTCGTTGGGTCTGCCAAAAACGGAGCAGGTCTATCACAGCCTTTGGGATGCAATCCTTTGACTTCACAGGCAGGGAGGCAACTTGGTGTGAACTTTCATCCACTACAGTGACCCAATATCGTTCACCTGTGATGGCAGGAGGCGATATGGGACCCACAGTATCCACATGGACTCTATCGAGTGGGTGATGTGCAGGCCTGGAAGATACAGGGAAAGGAGGTCTGGAGTGTTTCCCTTGTATACACGATTCACAGTGCTTGGGGCACTCAGAGCAGGGAGCAAGGGAGATATTGATTCCTGTAACCAGATCTTCCTTGGAGAACCTCTGCATGCTGCTGGCACCAGGATGACCTAACCTAGCATGCCACAGAGATCTCTCGCTACACACGTGTCCTTTCCTAAGATGAGATGCCTCAGCCATGTGATCAATATGTCTGCAGCCAACTTGCTGCCCTCTGACAGGACTAACAAACTCCAAAAAAAACAGACCTCGTGCGCGGGTGATATCTCCACACCACCCTTCAGGTCCCTTCATGGCTGTGTAACCACCTGCAGTGTCAGTCAGGAAAGATGCTCCATCCTGAATTGCACCAGTGACTGAAATGAGGTTGGTATGCGCAGAAGGAACACACTGCACATTGTGCAGCCAGAATACTTCGTGCCTTGCATTCACAAGGCATACAGACCCAGATGCAATGATTCCTCCCTTGGCGTCTGAGGTTGCCAAGTGCAGAGGAAGAGGCTGTCTATGCATAACTGGATTATGGAGCAATGAGAGATCATTGACTATATGCACAGAGGCACCACTATCTATTAACCAAGATGTGCTGCTAGCTCCATGCGAAGTTGGGGCAAGCACATTGAGAGAGATAAACATCGCCTCACCAGAAGGAGGGGGTGGAGGTGGTAAATGCCACCCCGGAAACGTGTGTTGACTTGTTGGATAGTTATATGCTGAAGGAGGTCCAGGGCTGGAAGCGGATGAAGGCGGGCCACCCCGGCCAGATCCATGGTCCCACCAGGCTTGAGGAGACGACTGTGGGCCTCCCTGGCCCCAGTAAGCTGCAGGCCCAACGCTTGCCGCTTGCATGTTTTGATGCAGAGCCTGCAGCTGCCTGAGCGGTCCGCAGTCAGTCATGAAGTGGCCCTTTGCCTTGCAGAAGTGGCATGTAAGCTCCTCTCTGGGCCTTCTTGCCCTGCCAGGTCCACGCCCCCTGCCACCAAAAGTAGTTGCAGAGGGGCCAGCGGGAGGCTGTTCGTTTGCTGGTAGTGCTGCTCCAACTCCCGGTACTGCTCCCACTCCTGGTGCAGCTCCAGCGCTTGATGACGCTCCAGCTACCCCCCCAGAGGGACCAGCCACTGCTGCAGCTGCCATGGCCTGAGGTGTTCCCTCTGCAGGTGGGTCCTTGTACCCACGGCTGGCTGCGGCGCGCAGGATTCTTTGAATCAGCTCCAATGGCGGCTTGTCGGTTGCCATAACCTCCAGGGACTCGAGCCTCAGCACAGGAGGGAGGCCCTTCACCATCAGCTCCCCAACATTGTGGTCCAAGAGGATGAACGCGTTGTTTCTGAGACTTGTAGCCAGATCCATCATTCTGTAGAGGTAGACCTTGAGTGTCTCCCCTGTCTTGATGCCCTGCTCCATTTCCTTGTACCACTCAAGGTTGATGTCTTGGTTGCTCCCTCCAGTGTGACTGTTCTTCACCCACGCGATGAAGTCGAACGCTGCTTTGTGGCATGAGATCTGAGAATGCCAGATGACTGGAACTGACTGGATCAGCCACTGCTTGATGGCTGAGTTCTCCACCGACCCTGGCATTGGCCTCTCCAAAGCCGCTCTGACCCCCTTGGTGTTTGCGCACGCCTCCAAATTTTCATACCAAAATTCAAAATTGCGCCCTCCATCATCAAGCATGACAGTCATCTTTGGATTAGAGGTATTGGGGATGTAGGCTGCCTTGTCAATCTCCACCTTTGGTTCTGCAGTGGCTGATTGTGTCCCGGTCATAGACTGCCCTGGAGTGGCCCCACTGACTTCTCCAGGTTGAGACATTGCTGTTTCACTGCTACTTTCCTTTTCTTTGCCCCTTTTTGTCATACTATTGTCACTTCACCAGCCAAACTTACTCATAAACTTCTGGAATGCAGCAATACCCTACAATTCCCTCCATGTCATGGAAATTTACCAGCCAGTCTTGCACAGTAGTAGCAGATATGTTCCCCTCAGAAGTTTGCGCCGGAGTCCGGCCCGACTCACTCAGTGCTTCTAGACAACGTCTATGAATGATAAAGCACAGCTAAAACTTCAATTATGAATTTCCCAGAAAGGTAAACTGTGAGTAAGATAATGGTCCTGGTACACTCGAGTTCCCTTGCGCCGCTGCGCCATGCTCGAGCTCCTTTGTTGACGCTTACGTCTGACCCATCCGTAGACGACCTTCACTCCTGCTTTTACTTGGCTCAGCTGGAAGGGCGTGGGCCCATAACCTGTGAAAGGTTATGGGCAATCGGCTTTCCCTGTACAAAGCAGACAGGTCGTCAATAGACGAAGTTACTCCAGCTACAGTCCGTACGACTGTCTGCTGAGTGCCACACACAACTGTCGGACAAGACTAGCATCTGGTGATGCCCAGCATCTTTCACAACCAGTTCCGTTACATCATTATCTTGTACACAAGCACCGATCAAGCAATCACTAGATAAGGCTCTAGACGGCTACGTTCAAGTACATGCCTATACTCCCTGAAGTCACTGTCCCTTATCTGTTTGAGTGACTACAGGGTACACTAAGCTTGTTCACTCTCACAATAGCAACAATGATACAACACACACTGCCGCACCGTACCTGTACAAAGCAGACAGGTCGTCAATAGACGAAGTTACTCCAGCTACAGTCCGTACGACTGTCTGCTGAGTGCCACACACAACTGTCGGACAAGACTAGCATCTGGTGATGCCCAGCATCTTTCACAACCAGTTGGTATTCACTCCGGTGGGGCAGCCTTAAGAGTTCATCCGACAAACGTGTGATCTAGATAGGATTGTACCTTATGTTCGAAAACGTCCAGAATCTGCCGTGTCTCAAGGTACCTTATGTTCTCAATGGACCCATATCCTAATAGTGCACACATGAAGATCACTTAAAGCACAAGGCATTCAATAATAATGTTCAGAACTCAACAGCCCCACTTTGTCTCTGCTCTCTCCCACCTCCTGTGACAGCAGGAGTTCTCTTGCAAGTGTTCGTTGCTCATGCCTCTGGGCTCTTGTTAGCCCATCAGCAGCCAAATTGGAATTTTCCAGGCTGGTCGGTCTGAGAGACTCTTGAGCTCGCATCATTTGTTGCTGTAGTCCAGAGTCCGAATGAGTGCCGCGGGCCAGGTCCAGAGCTGCTTCGATGGTCCTTCGGATCTCCGCGGGAGCAGTGGATCTCTGGGGGTCAGGCTCGGGCTCAGCCTTCCCAGAGGGTCCTGGACATTCTGAGTCTGTGTCTTCCTGGGAAACGTGTGGATGCACTCTCTCAACTGATGAGCCCTGGATCTCTGCCTCACTGTCGTCTCCACAGGATACCTTAACTGGCTCTGGGTGCTGTTTGGTAGTGCTGGTTTCAGAGGGAACAGGGGACAGAAATTCCTCAGACTGAGCAGGAGTCACACTGAGACCAACACGAGAGGCCCCTCTGAGATGCTCCACAAAGATGACATCTCTGCTCTCTCGCCATATACCCCCACCCATGTATATCCGATAGGCTTTGGAGGAGGCTGAATAACCGGTGAGCATTCCTGGCACAGTTTTTGGTGAAAAGACTGGCCTCTGGACATCTGGGATATGCACATATACAAGGCAACCCCATGTGCGCAGGAGTGAGACATCAGGCTTATATCCCCAGAACAATTCAAAGGGGGTAAGGTCCCTGCCTGTGCTTGGGCCCATGTTAAGCAGGGTGCATGCTGTCTCCAGGGCTTCTTTCCAGAGGGTGGGACTGGCAGCAGCAAAGCTCAGGATAGTCCGGGTTCTTTCCTTCAGGGTTCGGTTGGCTCGTTCAGCTGCTCCATTCTGCTGTGGGGTGTACGGGGCAGAGGTCTCCAGTTTAGTCCCCTGGGAGGCACAGAACTCCTTGAACCGGGCATTAACAAATTCAGTTCCTCTGTCACATCTGACACACTTCACAGTGGTTTTTCGTTGCGTCTGCCAGTAAACAAGTAAGTCCCTGACAGCTGCACTGATGGTGTCTTTGGACTTTACTGGAATAACTGCTTTCCACTGAGAGGCTTCATCCAGTACAGTAACCCACAAACGTTCACCAGTAATGGCTGCAGGTGTAATAGGACCCACAGTATCTATGTGTACTCGATCCAGAGGTTCCAAGGCAGGTCTGGTACTGATTCCGAAAGAGGGTCTGGCAGTCTTTCCTTCAATACACGCTTCACAGTGTACCGGGCAATCAGTGCAGGGAGAGAGGGAGGTGTCAATCCCAGTCACCAGGTTCTCCTTAGCAAGACGCTGCATCCACGTTTCTCCAGGGTGTCCCATTCTGCTATGCCACAAGTAACGTTTGGCACAGCTGTGTGATAAGGTACTTGATTTTAGCTGTTTGGTTGCACTGGCTGCATGCTTTGATGTGCTGGTTCCTCTCACTGCAACTACACTATGAATGTAGTACGGTCCCATCTCTGCAGTGACCTGAGCTCTCCAGTGATTTGGTCCACTGACATACGAAAAGGCACCCACATTGTCTGTTTGGAATACTGCACCATCCCTAAGGGCAGCAGATACTGACAGGATGTTGGTGGTAGCTGAAGGGACACACTGCACATGATGGATCCAGAGGGGAATGCGTTGCGGGCTCAAAATGCAGACTGACCCAGATGCAATAATACACCCAGTGGCATCAGAGGTGGCCAAGTGCAGGGGAATTGGTTTGGCATGGATGATAGGGTTATGCAGCAATGCCACGTAATTTACTAGGTGGACCGAGGCCCCACTGTCAACCAGCCAGGAGTGCTGCAGGGGTTTACTGATCGTACTGTCCAGGACATTGTGAGATATTGTGTACAGCATACCTTCAGGAGGAGGTGGAGGTGGAGCAGGAGGCTGAAACCAAGCAGGGAAGGCATCTGCACCATGATGGGCCAGTTGGGCTACTGGGGGATGGTGTCCACCCATAGATGGCTGGCCCTGAGGCCACATGCCTTGCAGCTGTTGGACAGCTGCCACCACGTTCCTCTGTGTCTCCTCGTCCCTGCGCCTCTTTCTGCAGTCTCTCCAATAATGGCCATTTTTATTGCAGTAGTTGCAAACTCCCTTGGAATCAGACTGTCCGGTTGAAGGCGAAGGACTGGCTCCACTGAATGCTCCAGGGGTGCTGACTCTGTTGCTGCCCTGAGGAACAGCCAAAACTCGTGGCTGACGTGGGGCAGTCTCATCAAACCCCAGAGCAACGGCTGTGGTCCTCAGCAGGTCTGCCAGCTTGTTGAGTGGGGTCCCTGCTGCTGTTGACAGGCTGCCTGTCTCCTTGGCTGCTTCAGGGAGACCCTGCACAATTTGGGTAGATACAAAGCTATCCAGAAGAGGATGATTATTCCTCTGAAGACATGCCTTCAGATTCAGCATGCGACTCACATATTGGGAAATGGTCTCGTCGTGCTTCATCCCCTGACTCATCTCCAACAGCCAGTCCATGTTGGCTTGGAGATTATAACCCCCAATGAGCTTCCTACAGATATATTCATATGCAACATATGCAGAGGATAAATCAGATAATTCCCCGTGCCACTCTTCGGGTACAGATTCATACAGCAACAGCAGTGCTGCAGCATCATGCGTGGTCCCAGGCATGTCCTCAAGTACTGCAGGCAGTGATCCCTTGGCCTAATTTGCTGCAAGGTACGCATTCTTCCAAATCATAATGTTGTGTCCCTTTTCTTTTAGCTTGATATGTACCTTCACAAGTGTAGGAATCACCTTTGGCAACTCATCACCTTCTCCCCTGGATGTGCTGGGAGTGCAAGGCTCTCTCACAGGTGTTAAGGTAGTGGTCTCACTCACCGACGCAGAGGTTCCACTAGATGACTGACTCTTCTTCTTAGAAGTCATAGTGTGCACACTGAATGTCAGTTTCTAGCGTCAGAGGTACACTTAAACCACTTACTCCACAATGCCTTCAAGGTCTGAATCAGTTTCCCACTCAGACTCGTCACGAATGTTAGGAATCAGCACATCCTGAAAGGCCTTCACTGGAATAGTTGCCAGTGCAGACTCAACCGCCAAATATGCAGTGTGCTCAGCAAATTCTTGCTCTCTGTTGAGCCACTTCGTTACACTACAATACCTCCGAAATTTCTCTTTGGTGATGAAACCTGGTTCCAAATTAACGAATGATTGTTCCCAAGGAGTGAACTTGTATGCTGGATACGTGGGAAATCTTGAACCAAACCACGCTGGCAGGGGGAGAGGTCGTCCAACGTACAGATGAAACACGTAGTCTTTTACAATGGCAGCCCGTTCGTCAGAGTCCGATCTCCTTGCTGTCCTCCGTTTCTGATTCTATCGTTGTACGAAGGTGGACCGGTTCTTAACCGAGCAGGAACGTCGACGTTGGTAGTCTTGCGAGCAGTCTGCTTCGATCTGCGGCGCTTGGCCATACAGCTTCTCGTCTCCGATTCTTGAGCCAGCCACACACACTCAACGGGAGAGTGGTGGGCCCATAACCTGTTAGGTTATGGGCTTGGCGTATTCCTGTGCAGTGGCGGCACGGAGGGTGTGAGTCAAAGTTCGCTCTACTGTGTGACGAAGAGTAGAGTCTAGAACATGAACAATCAAGGACTGATTGGGCAACTTTAAGGAAACACCCGGAGTGCTTGTGAAGTCCCAAACAAGTCTATTACAATTGCTCACTTGCTCTCTCTTAACAACGGAATTCAAACTATCCTAACTGGTACGTACTCAGAAAGGATCAATCTCATTGTCCGATGATAAGATAGCCAAGCACATACACATAACACGAAATATTGAGGTCAACAAAGCCTCAAATCTCCCAATCTATTCACCATCACGTTACCTGTGCAGTGGCGGCACGGAGGGTGTGAGTCAAAGTTCGCTCTACTGTGTGACGAAGAGTAGAGTCTAGAACATGAACAATCAAGGACTGATTGGGCAACTTTAAGGAAACACCCGGAGTGCTTGTGAAGTCCCAAACAAGTGCCTTGCCTCTCCGTGCTAGCACCACTACCTTCCTGCACTAAACGTGTCTGTAACTTGCGTTATCTTTATCTTCATTCAAATTGTTCCTAACCGCTAAGTCTTTGTAGTTTCGCCCATATTAGTCATTTATTATTGTCACTGACGGAATAGCCACTATTACTCCACTGAGGGAAAGGCATATATAACTCATCCAATATAACACTTCTGCGTGAATGGCATCATCATTATATACTATTCAGATTTGTATTGTTCTCCTGTACAACACACTCTCCCAGTCTTGTTTGATAAGCTGTGCTCTCAAAAAAGCTTCAGACGTGAACTCGGCACGACAAAGCAAATGACACAGGAGTCTGATGGAGCATTCATAGCTATCTGCATCACTAGAGCACAGCCCTATATATACCGGTACTAGTAATGGAGACTATTTATTAATTAGCCTCTTAACAGGTTTGCAACTCCAGACCTTGACGCCGTACGGGCACGACCAAGTTTGCTTCCCATCAGTGCTGTGCACTGGATTTCAATGTAACTTATGATTCGACCTAGTCGTCGATGAATAGTACTATTCACCCGTATCAGTACTGTTCTAAGCCGATGATTGTCTCGAATTTAAGTGACTCGAAACTGTAACTCACGACCGATACGAATAACAGATCAAACATCTAGAACTGTCGGACTAGTCCCACGTTCGATGAGACCTATACTTAGTATACCCTATTAGAAAACAGGCATAAAACAGGCCGATTTTGGACCATGGCCCTACAACCAGCTATAAGTATCCTTAAGTTTTCAAGTACCATACAGTACAAGTACACCCTAGTGCAGTACAACTGTTCCTTATTGTTTATAGGCATTATAACTCTTATACAGCCCTCTATTGCTAAGATGTGGCTCACAAAGATGATATTATGAAATGACCCAACATGTCTCTCAAATACCTAAGGTATACATGTTAGTGTTCCATTTTCTAACATTAATGTGGTTATTCTGTGGTAGTTGGATGCGATGTGTTTGATGTTGGCCTAAATGTGTCGATGTGCAGGTTGTGGTAGTTCGAGTGTAGTGGCACAGGGTCAACGCATAGCTTGTGATATTCAAGGCAGAGTTCTGGCTCCCCCTGCTGGCAGTTGGACGCCCGCCATGCTGGTGGGTTGTGGCTCTTTGTTGTTCTGAAGGCTGTCTGCATGCTGGGGGGAGTCTTGGGCAATGGAATGGCATTGTGACGGAACGGTTGGGCATTGCGCGGGTTGCGCAACCTGCAAGTGCAACATGCGTCCCCAACCATGCGACTCGCGTGTTGATATATCTATATATCCTATATAGGTGGGTGTTGACTTGTAGCTTGAAGCATTTGGGTTTGGGTCCTTGAACATTGGGCTGGTCTTTTTTACCCCACTTCTGTAAAAGAAAGAATGATTACATCAGTCCAGCCCAGAGGGCATGATGAGATGCACACGGACAACCCCACGATGTTTGAGAACCAAAGAAGAAAGAATGCCTCTCGGGCATCGCTTCTATAGCACAGTTGGTAGAGCGTGACTTTAGTAAGGTCAAGGTCCAGAGTTCGACTCTCTGTGGAAGCAATCGCTTCCTGGTTCGGCCTCACCGCTTCTATTTTGAGATCCAAAGTTGTTATAATACTGACCAAAAACCCGCGGCGGGGGGCCGTGGCGGAAAGGGGAGTGACGCGGACAGTCGCGAGCAAAATCCCACTGGGACAGAACTGTTCAACGAACACGGAATACGTCGATCGAGGTGATGCAGTTGACGCTCAAAATCGACAGCTTCGACGACTACCATTGCAAAAGGGAGTTCCTTAAACAATCTAAAATACCAACTGCTTTTGGTGGAGCGGCAACGACAAGGCAACAGGGGATCCGGTTCCGCCAGGTCTGTTTTCCGACTGTTCGAAACTGCTTTCCCGAAAGGTGAGGTGACTGCTTGGACTCAAAACAAATAGGAGAATTTGTCCAGGAGTCCTTGAAGGACGCCATGTACTCAAAGCACTATTGTTTGAGGTCAAGTGGACTGTTCCAGGAAAGGCTACGACGCAGCTGCGCGGCTGCTCGAAAGAAGAGAGCAATATGCTTGAGACTGCCCTGAATTAATAAAAACGTACTTCCGCGATTCTCAAGTAAGACAGCGTCACAGGATCTGAACAGAGCCATATTGGAACGTTGGAGGGTTGCTGATGGACAATTTCATATTGACATTTTACAAGGTGAGGTTAACATTTACACGTGTGCTTTCTCGTCTGGCGAAGGTCATTTGTGCAGGTGTGGCTCCGTGGTGGACCACGAGCGCGAGTCCTAAACTTTATCAGGGCAGCTTTCGTCATGCTACCCGTGAACTTTGCGTAAAGAAGTCAAATATCACTTCAGCTTTCTTCAAACTTAAGACCTAGCCATGCACTTCATTTGATCACAGAATTCTTCGAAGTTATCTTGGTGCTTGCCCTACTTGAACTCCTGCACATGAATGAGATAGGGCCTATAGGAGCTCCTATATAGGTCCTATATAGCATTCTTATATATAAGAATGCTAGACCTCCAATCGAAATGGAATCCTATTGATTTCGTCCACGTAGATGCTGTAGGCTGAGCTCGTTTTGAGCACATATGGTACCTGAACGAAGGGCCAGAACCTGACTGTCCTTTCACGATCAGGGGCAATGGAGACTTCGAGGTTCTTGGGCACGCACAAGGAGAACATGGTGCTGCATTTTAACACTTTCCAGACGAGGGCGGCTGAAAATGTCGTCGAAAACAGTACAGAGAGGCCCTGGAAGACCTGATATGGCAAACATCCTAAACTCTGTGATGCTCGCCTCTCCGTTTGCGGGGGAGACAAGAGACTCTTGCGCATGTACCAGAGGCTGCTAACTGAATCTGGCGATGTCTCGAGGATAACTGCTTTACTCGTGGTCGCGGGAGACCAGCTTGGTGGAAGACATGACCTGGTGCTGCGGGAGTCACTGGACCTCATGCGTCATGCGCTGGTGGGGGGAGACAAAGAGAGGGCGGCAGAGGGGTGGGCCTGGAGGAGAGCTAAGCATAGGCATCTGTCGCAACCAGTA
>MVGU01001866.1:0-15000 GCA_002005505.1 Botryococcus braunii
CCTTCATCCACCAGCTTACTAACTGTGGGATCCGAAATACACAGCAAGGCAATTTCTTGTAAAATATACGAGACAGAAACAGAGGAGACATGCATTACTGCCAAATCAACACGTCTAGACAAAGCATCTGCCACAACATTGTCAGTGCCCTTAACATATTTAATGTCAGGCATGAATCTCATGATCTCAGTAAGCCAACGTTCCTGCCTACTGGTCCTAACAGGAGCAGTCAACAAATATTTCAAAGCCTGCTGATCAGTGTGAACTGTGAATTTTGCACCCAACAGCAAATGCTTCCATTTTAATAAAGCATGCACAAGAGCAATCAACTCTCTATCATAAGGGGCAAAATTCCTCTCAGGGGGCTGGAGTTTCCTGGACTCGAAGGCGACAGGCTGTAGTCCCTGCCCTTGATCCTGCTGCAAAACAGCACCCACAGCATAGCCTGAGGCATCCACATGTATCACAAAAGGTTTGTCCAAGTCTGGCATTAACAAACATGGAGGAGAGGAAACAAGATCTTTCAATGCATTAAAGGCATGGATTTGAGGTCCCTCCCAAGTCCAAGGCACATCCTTTTTGAGCAATTCAGTGAGAGGAAATGCAACATCTGCAAAATGATCAATAAATGTGTCATAGTACTGTGTGAGCCCTAGAAAACCCCTCAACTGTGACACATTCAAGGGAGTGGGCCAGTCCCGGATGGCTGCAACCTTCCTTGGGTCCACCATAATCCCCTGTGGTGTCAACAAGTGACCCAAGTATTCCACCTGCTTGGACACAAACTCACATTTAGACCTTTTACAATAAAACTTATGCTCCCTAAGCACTGACAAGACGATACGTAAATGCTCCATGTGTTCCTCCACAGACTTGGAATAAATAAGGATGTCATCCAGATAAACCAACACAAATCTATCAAGGAAGGGTGCCAAGATAGAGTTCATAACAGACTGAAATGTCGCAGGAGCATTCGTAAGACCAAAAGGCATCACTGTGAACTCATAGTGACCATATCTAGTCTTAAAAGCTGTTTTCTCTATGCTGTCCTCATGCATCCTAATCTGATGATATCCAGAAGCCAGGTCCAACTTAGAAAATACACAACTACCATGAAGTTGTTCAAACATCTCATCTATTCTAGGCAAAGGGTGTTGATTCCTAACTGTAATCCTATTGAGGGCCCTATAGTCTATACATAAACGCCAGCCACCATCTTTCTTTGGAACAAACAAGATGGGTGCACCAAATGGTGAGGTAGATGGGCGGATGAAGCCTCTCTCAAGTAACTCCTGCAACTGCGCACGGAGTTCAGCCAGCTGAGCTCCGGACAGTGGGTATATGCGGGAGGCTGGAGGAGTTGCGTCCGGCTCCAATCTGATATGGTGGTCTCCAGCACGAGAAGGAGGGAGGCCTTCAGGAAGTCCAGACAACACATCCTTGAACTCCTGCAAAAGCTCCTCCAACTCTGGCACGTTATATGTGTTAGTATCCTGGGAGGTATTAGTCACTGCATTCAACTGAATAAGGTACATTGAGTCACCCGACTTAACAAGTTCCTCCACTTCCATGGCAGAAACCACATACTCGGGTAGACCTGACCTCTGGCTTCCCAAAAGCACATGTGTTTTATCAGAATGAAAAAAAGACACTGCATTCAGCTTCCAATTAACCACTGGATTAAATTCAGTCAACCAAGGTTTCCCTAGGACAAGGTCATAGTATGCCAGTTCAGTGGGGAGACAGGTGACTCCAAAATCCAGAGACCCCACAGATAGGTCCACTGACACACTACTGCCTACCACAGTGGTCCTTCCATCAGCAACACGTATCGTGACAGGTGAACTTATGGAAACAGTGGGCAAGGAGAGCTCCTGCACTAAGTGTTGATCCACAAAATTGGCAGATGCCCCACTGTCCAACAAAATCCTAACAGGCCTACCAGCAAGAACTCCCGCAAATTCAATGCAAGTAGAGGAAAGGTCAGGACTGTCCACAAACTGACTAGTGTTGAGCATAAAAGAGTCAAAACATGTTGCTGCCAGTGGTTTCTCCTTCACACTAAGTAACCCAGTCTGGACAAGACAACGAAATAAAGGCAAGCCTGATGAGCAGCAATGGGGCGGATCCTTAACGGTGGAAGTAATTCCCAAAGCATTCATGACAGGGCCCGAGAGCAAGACATCATGTGATTCCTGTGCAGTAGTCCCTTCCAGCACCTGCCCACAGTCACTCTGAAGGCAAGAGAGCACAGTCAATCTGGTACCTGGCAGTAACTGGGTGCTGAGCTGGCTGATAGCAGACACTCTATCACTACTCTGACAGAATAAAACAACATGAGAGGTCTCTGCTGGAAATGAGGAAGAAGCGTTACTCTTACCCTGACCCTCAGGACTAGCTAGGTACCTGTCAGTGGGTAACGTCTGAAACTCCCTACAGAGACCATGCCCATCCACAATATGGGACATGAAAGAATGGCAACAACTGTGAAGGAAATCCTGCAGATTACCAAGCCCATACAAAACAGGAATCCCATACTGGGTCACTGAACAGTTGGCAGACATCTGAAACAGGCCTCACACTGCTGTAATACCAAAGAAGTCCAACAAATCAAGTTTTATTTGATTTTTGAAAGTGATTCCTCAACTCAGGGTGTAATTAGAAGCAACGGAAGAACGTCGTAGCCACCTCCACGGACCGAGCGGATGCCAAGCCTACATCGTAGGTCCCCAAAAACATTTCAGTCTGCATAAGCCAAGGATCCAACTTCATTGGATCCCCCTCGAATACAGATGGGTCTGGCAACTTGAGCGAGGGCTTCCCTGAACCTGACGAGGCTGTAGCCGATGCCGGAGTTGCCGTTGGTATGGGCTGCGGCACGACCACAGGTGCAGGTTGCGCGAGAGAGCACTGAATTAACATCTCAAGTCCCTCTGAAATGCTCTGAGTGGTATCAACTGGAGGGGAATGCGACGGAACACTAGATCCTAATGCAACGGCTCCTTCGAGCAGGGCACCGATATCTACCAAACGCCTAAGCATACAACGAGGATCTACCCATGAACGATCTACATATACATAAGCAAGAAGATCTATGGATGGATCTGGCTCTGCGATGCCAGGACTAGGTGCACGAGCCCTTGAACCCGAACGAGGATGCCGAGACATCACAATCCGAAAGGAAAAGAAACGCACCACGAACGAACGACAAGGAATCAGCCTTGTCGCCGATACCAAATGTAGTATATCAGCGGAAGAGAGTTTAGGAATCAGACAATTCGTGATGTGCACGGAAAGAGTGTTACATGAATGAGCCGCAGGTCCACCCTTAATGCCATCCAGGGTTGAATGTACAGTGTACTGCCACAGACGTGTAGTCGGGCAACCGAGCGAACTACCTGAGCGAGGTTGTACTGCGAACTCAGATCACATGGCAAGTCATAGAGCACTGCCAAGGACCATACTAGAGCATTAGACCCTAGGAAATGCTACAATACAGATATATATATATATATATATATATATATATAATATATATATATATATATATATATATATATATATATATATATATATATATATATATATATATATATATATATATATATATATATATATATATATATATATATATATATATATATATATATATATATATATAAATACACATATATATTCATTTTTCCTTCTATACCTTCAACTAGTTCGAAGTACTTCGAATTTAAGTCCGGCTGGACCCTTTCTATATGTCGTGATGCATCCGTATCAGCACCATATTTTGTGGCCAGTATTTTTTCGACACATACGTTGAGGCAGAAAGACTGGAGCGAAGCTTCGCCGGCAAGTGGTGAAGCGTGCACAAGGTGTTGTTCAACCCGGCTGCAATTAAGACCACCACCAGACAATCAGGGTTTAACCCCCAACGGGGACAGCAAACCAACACATGGATGTTGTCCGTACATCTGTTGACTAAGGTTTGCAATTGTACGGTTTCGTACCCCTTACTGTACGGGTCCGTACAGTGTATGCGTACGGTGTACGTGTAGTACCCCCTATACGTACCGTACTCTTAGCCAGGGTATGGCTGGGTATTCAGTTCGTCAGGTACATTTTCTGTACCGCACTATCAATTGCAATACAGTTCCTGGCACCAGGGGCTAGAAAATCCGAAAAGTTCAGATAAATAAAGACTTTCATGACAATTTTAGGGTACAGTTGCGCAGTTGGCATGCCTCAAAATGGAAAACGTTGTTAACTTTGTTTGTCTCAAATCAGTAAGAAGATCATCCTGGTTTGCAGAATCTCGGGACTTTTGCCTGAGCTTCCAGTAAACGTTTTGGGACTTGATTTGAGAATAAAGGGGATAAAATCACCATTGTACATATACATGTATACGTGTACGGTGATCTATCTCCATCAAAAAATGCATGCCCGCCAAGGCAACCGCAAAGGCTGTAGCTTCTGTTATCCTCAAATGATCTGGTCAGTGATGGTATGGTTGCTTAGGGAAGCTTACCCTTGCAGACAACAGCGGTGCGACAAAGGAGGCCATAGCGGCTTTGTAGAATACTATGCAGAGCCTGGCGGAGAGGAGGCCCGATGTATGAGTTCAACGCATTGTCTCTCATTGTTTTAGTGGGGCTTTTCCAGATGGTTAGTGCTGGGCTCTACCGTGCTCTCTATTGCATATCTCCCACCTTGCAGCTCATCGCGTCACAAGAAGACGAGGTAATACTAAAGAATATTTCCGTATCTTTTCTGGTCCTTGAAAAGAGATTCAAGTTTGATTTAATGGCAGGTGATGTATGAACATTCTCCAGTCATGAAGGACAGTCTATGGTGGCCCTTTTTTTTCTCTAAGTCCCGAGGCTTGCTAGTTCCCTTCTAAGCTTGCCCAGTTCGTTATTCAATGTGTCTATGTTTTAGGGTCTGGTTGGGCTGAAGGGGAGTGTACCCTATATTTCCCTGTGAAGGGGCGGCGGGGGCTTTATATTAGATGAGCTCCAGCAGGGTGTGCATCATGTGTCATATGAATCTGCTCCGTTTCCCTTATACTCTTAACCTTTTGGAAGCCTTGGACTGCAGGTGATATCATGAGTTAGCCTCTGCAAGTACACAGGTGGTGCCATGGATTGCGTGTGCTTCGCCTGCACCGTGTCGTGGGGTGAGCATGTATGTGCATGTGCGTGCGTGCTTGCGTGTGTGCGCGCGCGCGCGCCTGTGTGTGTGTGTGTGTGTGTGTGTGTGTGTGTGTGCGTGTGGATGCGTGTGTGTGTGTGTGTGTGTGTGTGTGTGTGTGTGTGTGTGTGTGTGTGTGTGTGTGTGTGTGTTGGGGGGGGGGGGGCATGGGTATGTGGAAAGTCTCTGTGGCTGGTCATGGTGCTGCCCTAGCAGATGGAGTTATAGGAAAGCAACGTGGCAGGATTTGCTATTGGTGCACCTGGAATGGCTGGCCAACAGACGGCAAATTGGAATTAGCCCAGCCAGCCTCCCCTATTCCCACATGCAAGTGCTCCAGCGTTAGTTGTTGAAGTGTGACACAGATTGTGATATTATAGTAAGTTGACTTGTACTGGGGACAGTTGCAGCCACGATCAATATATAGCTTTGTGGGAAAGCTTGGAGCGTTCATGCTGAATCTCTTGGACATCCTGGTGCTTATGGGAGTTGCCTTCCTGATCCGTTACCTCGATCTCTTCGAATGAGCTAGTTCCGGCAGCTGTTGTCTGAGCCCTATTAGTCCAAAAGTGTGGGACTCTGTATGTGGCTCACCTGAGAGTCACCTATCACTGTTGATTGGAGCCGTTTGCTTGCAAGTCTGCCGTGTTTGAGTCACGGCGCTGGTTTGCTGTACTGTATACGATGTGGCCCATATTGCATGGGCTGTATCTAGTCGCGTTAGGAAGGATTGTCATTAGTCTTGGTTGGAGGATGCCTTGTGCATTTGGTACTTGAGGGAGTTCCTTTATGTTGGATATTGAAGTTTATTACGTGCCTATCCCTCAGAAGAGTAATTGTGGCCTTGTGAGTGCGAACGCTGAGAGTAATTTCGGTTACGGCAGAACTACGGGTTCTACCAGGCATAAGGTACAATGATGACATACTAGTACTAGGACTCCTCCTAGTCTAGGAGGTAATGTAGTATTTAGACACGTTTCATAAGCTAAGGTATCAAGGTGGGGTCACGGATAGGCTCAACACTTGGTTGGAACTTTAAGGCACTCCGGTTGCTTGTTTCTGTTGCCAATTAGGTTGCTTTGACATTGGTGTCGTTGCTCTGCTCCACACACATAGCTGGAGAACGACACCCGACTATGCACCCTCCGTGTCCTCACCATGCAGGTAACTAGGTTTACATTAGAACGATCCAATAAGGTTCAATCTAGAACAATACAAGACTTGCTGTTGATATGGTGTTGTTTGTTTGTCATTGGACAATGAGAGTTGGTCAATCACCCCATGAGGGGGATGCGGCCAAGTCACCGCATCCGGCGTAAATCAGCGCGAGCCTGGAAGGCATCCGAGATAACGGAGACAATCGCATGCAAGTTAGCGTGCCAAATGAACTGCCAAAGAGACCTAGAAGGACCAACAGACAACTGGGGGTAACGGTCCCGCACAGCGGTAAGAGCGGGACAGTGAAAGCAAAGTGGTGTTCATCACCCACAGCGGAACCACACATATCACACAGGCGCTGAAAACGCGCGGAAGCCGTTGTCGGCCGCCCATGTCAATTTGCGATCACTCATGAGGAAAAGTAGGGGGGGGGAGATTTTTCTTTAGAGAGTGGGGTTTCTTAGAGTTACATAAGAGAAGAACTGGCACAAGTTAAGGGCCCACTTGTCAGGAGCTCCTTGGAAGAAGAAGAAGCGCGCAAAGGAAGGGGAAGAAGAAGAAGAAGAAGAAGCGCGCAAAGGAAGGAAGAAGAAGCGCGCAGGGCTTCAATAAAGAAGAAAGAAAGAAAGAAGATAATCTGTTTCGTCACCCATAGTATTGATTTTATCTTTTTTTCTCAGATTTGCCTTCGCCTGGCCAGTCTTTAAGCGGGGCTGGCAGCTTCGCCACTTTCAGCGTCCAGCCTTTGCGGAATTTCCAGTGTTTTTCAACACTTCATTCTCAGTTTGATACCACATCGTATTGGTTTTCCTGTTTTCTTCCTCAGATTTGCACCAGCTCGGCCAGTCTTTCCGCAGGACTGGCAGCTTCGTAACTTTCTGGCGTCTGGCATCTGCGGAATTTCCCGTGTTCTTCCCCACTTCCTGTGTTTCTTAACACACAGTATTGGTTTTTTCTTTTTCTTTTTTGGCCCCTCAGATTTGCCTCCGCCTGCCCGTCGTTCACAGGGACTCACAGCTTCACCCCTCCCCAGCATCCAGCACTTACGAAGATTCCAGTGTTTTACAACACTTACTCCTCTGTTTCTTCACACATCATCTTGGTTTTCCCTTTTCTTCTCCGCTTCGCCTCAGCCCAGCCAGTTTTTCAGAGGGACTGGGGGCTTCACCACTTTCCAGCATCCAGAACGGTCTTGGGGTTGGGTTGCCCAGCTGGTGATGCCATGGCCAGCGTTCCTCTCTTTGACCCCACCTGCCCTTGGAAGGCATCATGCAAGTCTCGTAAGATCACTACGGGTGCTGGGCTCCTACGTCACTTGCAGAGGTTCCACAAGCTCGGCGATGCTGGGCGGGATGACTGGGTGTCGCAACTCAGATCCCCAGCAGAGTACAGGAAGCTTGAAGCCATCTTGCGAGCTACCTCCAGCTGGTTGTGCACCACTTGCTTCAAAACCCATTCCCTGGGAGTTCTTTCGTGCGCAACCAACCCAGACACCTGCCAGCGCTTGTGGAATCTGGAGGATGGCCTGGTTCCCCCTGATGTTAACCTTCTTCCTGGCCTTCCCCGCCCTGCACCGCCGCCGCAGGATACTTCAGAGCCCCAGGGCCGCCTCCATTCGCAACCCCGAGGACGACCGCGTGCATCCGCGGCCGTTGCTGATCCTCCGCCCTCTGCTCCCCCGGCCCGTGTCCGCCGCCATCCCCTGACCCCTGCCCTTGTCCATCACGTTTTCACCCTTGGTCACCATTCGTACCGCAGGGTCCCTAGGTCAGCATGGATACCTTGGGCTGCAGCATTGCGGTCCGCTCCAAGGCTGTTGCGGACTCGGGCTCCGAGGCTGCCTGGGTTGAGCTGTTGATCCTTCCGATGTGCGTCCTGTCAGCTCGTCGCAGGCCTCGGGGTGAGGGAGTTGCGCAGCACGTCCGCCGTCGGGCCCGCGCATGGTTGGATGGGGATATTGATGGCCTAATTGATGAACTCTTGGCCACCGCGCCTGCAGCCACTGCCCCACCCCGCCCATTAGACGATGCGGCGCTTGCCGCTCGCGTCTTGCGCAAGGTTGCAGATGGCCATTTATCAGCGGCTGTTCGGATGTTGGAGCCTGCCACCATCGCCCCAGCCACGCCTGACACATGTGCTGCACTGGCAGCGCTTCATCCTATCCGACCGCTTCCTGTTGGCGCCCCGCCTGCGCAGGCCCCTTACCGTGCCCAAGTGGAGGAAATCTTGGCTGCCCTCAAAACCTTCCCACCTGGTACCGCTGGCGGGCGGGACGGCTTGACCCCATTACATATAAAACATGCCTTCTCTGTAGGTGGCTCAGACCTCTTATTGGACAGCCTCCTTGGCATGGTCAATCGGGCCTTAGCTGGGGATGTTCCCCCTCCCTTGCGATCTTATTGGGCCAGCGCTCCCATCACCCCTCTCTTGAAGCCCAATGGGGGTATCCGGCCCATTGCAGTGGGGCTCACCCTGCGCCGTCTGGTTTCCAAGATAGCTGTTGCAGCCGTCTTGCCCGCTGTCAGTGAGTATTTGCAGCCACACCAAGTTGGGGTTGGAGTCCGAGGGGGTGCAGAAGGCCTCGTCCATGCCCTCAACCGCTTGGTGGCACACCAGCAAGATTCCCCCGACCTCGTCGTTGTCAGCTTGGACTTCCAAAATGCTTTCAATCCGGTCGACCGCAATCGCATGCTTGGGGAAGTCGCCCTCCATTGCCCCAGCATCTGGCAGTATGTGGCGACGACGTACGGCTGCGCGGCCCATCAGTATGTTGGGCCCCATGTCGTGGACTCCACAACAGGGGTCCAGCACGGGGACCCCCTCTCTCCGCTGCTTTTTGCGCTCACTGTCCAGCCACTCCTCCTTGACCTTCATCGGGAGTGTCCCAACGTACACCAAGGGTGGTATCTGGATGACGGCACGTTTGTTGGTCCCGTGCCCGCAGCGCAGCAGGCAGTCCAGTTGGTTGTTGACCGGGCCCCCGCATATGGCTTGAGCCTCAACCCTCACAAGTGCTGTGTGTGGTCGCCGCGCCCGAACCCTCAGCATTTGGATGGGTTCCCTCTGGGCTTCGTCAATGAAACTCGTGCTGGTTTGATAGTGTTGGGGGCAGCGGTCACCGTGTCAGTCGAGTACGTGGCTTCCGTAGCCCAGGCGCACGTTGATGCCGTGGCAGCCTCGCTCCAGCGTTTGCCGATTCTCCGCCACCCCCAAGCCGAGCTTCTCTTGCTTCGCAGTTGCCTTGGGACCTGCAAGGTGGTTTTCACAGCCCGGACCATGCCGCCAGCTGCAGCTGCGCAAGCTTTGGTGACCTTTGATATGCTCCAAACCCAGGTCCTCCAATCCATTGTCACAGCTGGTGGTGGTGGTTTTGGCCCTTTGCAGCAAACCTTGGCTGGCTTGCCTATTGCCCAGGGGGGTCTAGGGGTCACTAAGGCCACTTCCCTTCTGCCTTGTGCCTATCTCGCCTCCGTCACGCAGACAGCCCCCCACCAGGACCGCCTTCTGGGGACATCCACTGCCCCTCTTGTCCCCGCTGCCCTAGCTGCCAAGGCTGACTACTGCGCCCTTGTTCCTGATTTCGATGCGGCGCTCTTCGAGGATCCGGATTTTGTCCGCAGCAAAGTGCAAGCCCGGCTGTCCAAACCCTTGTCTCACCGCGCATACCAGGAGGTTCTTGATGACCCTGCTCGCTCGGATCGCGACCGTGCTGTGCTCCAATCTCTTACACAGCCGGGAGCGTCTGATTGGCTGCTGGCTCTCCCAGTTCCCCATTTGCAGCAAACCATGCCCCCAGAGTCGTTCCGCTGCCGCCTTCAATACCAGCTCTTGATCCCCATTTTCCACCCTGGCTCCCAATGCCCGTGCTGCTTGAGGGAGTTGGATGTCTGGGGCGACCACGCGGTCCACTGCACCTCAGGGGGGATGTTGCCATTGTCGGCCGACATTACTCCGTTCGTAACGGCCTGGACGCTGTCCTTACCTCAGCTCGTCAGCGGGTCACCCGGGAACCCGCCTTTCCCACCCCTGTCCCTGGCCAGGAGCGCCGTCGCGCAGACCTCCGCCTCCATGCGTGGGAGGAGGGGCGTGACCTTTATATCGACATCGTTGGCTCTTACCCACTCACAGTTGCCAACTTGCTGCACTTCGTGCCGGGTGGGCCGCCGCGCGCGCTGCCAAGACAAGCAGACCCGCTATGCTGTCTTGTTGTCGCGTCAGCAGCCGCCTGTGGCTTTCCAAGCCTTCGCTTTTGAAACATTGGGAGGGTTGCATGCTGATGCGCTGGCCTTGTTGCAGAGGCTCCAGGGGCTTTTGAACCAAGCCATCATTGCTCAAGAAGATGTGGAGGGATATTTTGTCATTCGTCGGGTCAGTTTCATCATTGCGGCGGCTGTGGGTCGCCAGCTGGCCGCTCGCCGGGTGTGACTCATAGCTTGACACATTGGGGGTTTGAGTCCCTGAACATTGGGCTGGTCTTTTTTACTCCACTCTTGTAACAGAAGAAGAAGAATTACATCAACCCAGCCCAAGCCTCTTCTTTCTTTAGAATTACATAAGAGGAAATCACACCCCCCTCACCACTGAAGCCTCACAAACCTAAACTCTAACGTCAATCCCCCCATAGGGGAGCCTCGCAGCCAACTGCCGCCCAATTGCCCAGGCAATCGCCAAGCTGACTCTCCGATGGTTTCTTTGGTCGCGAACAACAGCGCCATTACTCGATGATCACTAAAGTGACGGATCCGAGTCTTTTGTCTCGTCANCGTTGCTCCCAACATAGCTGGAGAACGACACCCGACTATGCACCCTCCGTGTCCTCACCATGCAGGTAACTAGGTTTACATTAGAACGATCCAATAAGGTTCAATCTAGAACAATACAAGACTTGCTGTTGATATGGTGTTGTTTGTTTGTCATTGGACAATGAGAGTTGGTCAATCACCCATGAGGGGGATGCGGCCAAGTCACCGCATCCGGCGTAAATCAGCGCGAGCCTGGAAGGCATCCGAGATAACGGAGACAATCGCATGCAAGTTAGCGTGCCAAATGAACTGCCAAAGAGACCTAGAAGGACCAACAGACAACTGGGGGTAACGGTCCCGCACAGCGGTAAGAGCGGGACAGTGAAAGCAAAGTGGTGTTCATCACCCACAGCGGAACCACACATATCACACAGGCGCTGAAAACGCGCGGAAGCCGTTGTCGGCCGCCCATGTCAATTTGCGATCACTCATGAGGAAAAGTAGGGGGGGGGGAGATTTTTCTTTAGAGAGTGGGGTTTCTTAGAGTTACATAAGAGAAGAACTGGCACAAGTTAAGGGCCACTTGTCAGGAGCTCCTTGGAAGAAGAAGAAGCGCGCAAAGGAAGGGGAAGAAGAAGAAGAAGAAGAAGCGCGCAAAGGAAGGAAGAAGAAGCGCGCAGGGCTTCAATAAGAAGAAAGAAAGAAAGAAGATAATCTGTTTCGTCACCCATAGTATTGATTTTATCTTTTTTCTCAGATTTGCCTTCGCCTGGCCAGTCTTTAAGCGGGGCTGGCAGCTTCGCCACTTTCAGCGTCCAGCCTTTGCGGAATTTCCAGTGTTTTTCAACACTTCATTCTCAGTTTGATACCACATCGTATTGGTTTTCCTGTTTTCTTCCTCAGATTTGCACCAGCTCGGCCAGTCTTTCCGCAGGACTGGCAGCTTCGTAACTTTCTGGCGTCTGGCATCTGCGGAATTTCCCGTGTTCTTCCCCACTTCCTGTGTTTCTTAACACACAGTATTGGTTTTTTCTTTTTCTTTTTTGGCCCCTCAGATTTGCCTCCGCCTGCCCGTCGTTCACAGGGACTCACAGCTTCACCCCTCCCCAGCATCCAGCACTTACGAAGATTCCAGTGTTTTACAACACTTACTCCTCTGTTTCTTCACACATCATCTTGGTTTTCCCTTTTCTTCTCCGCTTCGCCTCAGCCCAGCCAGTTTTTCAGAGGGACTGGGGGCTTCACCACTTTCCAGCATCCAGAACGGTCTTGGGGTTGGGTTGCCCAGCTGGTGATGCCATGGCCAGCGTTCCTCTCTTTGACCCCACCTGCCCTTGGAAGGCATCATGCAAGTCTCGTAAGATCACTACGGGTGCTGGGCTCCTACGTCACTTGCAGAGGTTCCACAAGCTCGGCGATGCTGGGCGGGATGACTGGGTGTCGCAACTCAGATCCCCAGCAGAGTACAGGAAGCTTGAAGCCATCTTGCGAGCTACCTCCAGCTGGTTGTGCACCACTTGCTTCAAAACCCATTCCCTGGGAGTTCTTTCGTGCGCAACCAACCCAGACACCTGCCAGCGCTTGTGGAATCTGGAGGATGGCCTGGTTCCCCCTGATGTTAACCTTCTTCCTGGCCTTCCCCGCCCTGCACCGCCGCCGCAGGATACTTCAGAGCCCCAGGGCCGCCTCCATTCGCAACCCCGAGGACGACCGCGTGCATCCGCGGCCGTTGCTGATCCTCCGCCCTCTGCTCCCCCGGCCCGTGTCCGCCGCCATCCCCTGACCCCTGCCCTTGTCCATCACGTTTTCACCCTTGGTCACCATTCGTACCGCAGGGTCCCTAGGTCAGCATGGATACCTTGGGCTGCAGCATTGCGGTCCGCTCCAAGGCTGTTGCGGACTCGGGCTCCGAGGCTGCCTGGGTTGAGCTGTTGATCCTTCCGATGTGCGTCCTGTCAGCTCGTCGCAGGCCTCGGGGTGAGGGAGTTGCGCAGCACGTCCGCCGTCGGGCCCGCGCATGGTTGGATGGGGATATTGATGGCCTAATTGATGAACTCTTGGCCACCGCGCCTGCAGCCACTGCCCCACCCCGCCCATTAGACGATGCGGCGCTTGCCGCTCGCGTCTTGCGCAAGGTTGCAGATGGCCATTTATCAGCGGCTGTTCGGATGTTGGAGCCTGCCACCATCGCCCCAGCCACGCCTGACACATGTGCTGCACTGGCAGCGCTTCATCCTATCCGACCGCTTCCTGTTGGCGCCCCGCCTGCGCAGGCCCCTTACCGTGCCCAAGTGGAGGAAATCTTGGCTGCCCTCAAAACCTTCCCACCTGGTACCGCTGGCGGGCGGGACGGCTTGACCCCATTACATATAAAACATGCCTTCTCTGTAGGTGGCTCAGACCTCTTATTGGACAGCCTCCTTGGCATGGTCAATCGGGCCTTAGCTGGGGATGTTCCCCCTCCCTTGCGATCTTATTGGGCCAGCGCTCCCATCACCCCTCTCTTGAAGCCCAATGGGGGTATCCGGCCCATTGCAGTGGGGCTCACCCTGCGCCGTCTGGTTTCCAAGATAGCTGTTGCAGCCGTCTTGCCCGCTGTCAGTGAGTATTTGCAGCCACACCAAGTTGGGGTTGGAGTCCGAGGGGGTGCAGAAGGCCTCGTCCATGCCCTCAACCGCTTGGTGGCACACCAGCAAGATTCCCCCGACCTCGTCGTTGTCAGCTTGGACTTCCAAAATGCTTTCAATCCGGTCGACCGCAATCGCATGCTTGGGGAAGTCGCCCTCCATTGCCCCAGCATCTGGCAGTATGTGGCGACGACGTACGGCTGCGCGGCCCATCAGTATGTTGGGCCCCATGTCGTGGACTCCACAACAGGGGTCCAGCACGGGGACCCCCTCTCTCCGCTGCTTTTTGCGCTCACTGTCCAGCCACTCCTCCTTGACCTTCATCGGGAGTGTCCCAACGTACACCAAGGGTGGTATCTGGATGACGGCACGTTTGTTGGTCCCGTGCCCGCAGCGCAGCAGGCAGTCCAGTTGGTTGTTGACCGGGCCCCCGCATATGGCTTGAGCCTCAACCCTCACAAGTGCTGTGTGTGGTCGCCGCGCCCGAACCCTCAGCATTTGGATGGGTTCCCTCTGGGCTTCGTCAATGAAACTCGTGCTGGTTTGATAGTGTTGGGGGCAGCGGTCACCGTGTCAGTCGAGTACGTGGCTTCCGTAGCCCAGGCGCACGTTGATGCCGTGGCAGCCTCGCTCCAGCGTTTGCCGATTCTCCGCCACCCCCAAGCCGAGCTTCTCTTGCTTCGCAGTTGCCTTGGGACCTGCAAGGTGGTTTTCACAGCCCGGACCATGCCGCCAGCTGCAGCTGCGCAAGCTTTGGTGACCTTTGATATGCTCCAAACCCAGGTCCTCCAATCCATTGTCACAGCTGGTGGTGGTGGTTTTGGCCCTTTGCAGCAAACCTTGGCTGGCTTGCCTATTGCCCAGGGGGGTCTAGGGGTCACTAAGGCCACTTCCCTTCTGCCTTGTGCCTATCTCGCCTCCGTCACGCAGACAGCCCCCCACCAGGACCGCCTTCTGGGGACATCCACTGCCCCTCTTGTCCCCGCTGCCCTAGCTGCCAAGGCTGACTACTGCGCCCTTGTTCCTGATTTCGATGCGGCGCTCTTCGAGGATCCGGATTTTGTCCGCAGCAAAGTGCAAGCCCGGCTGTCCAAACCCTTGTCTCACCGCGCATACCAGGAGGTTCTTGATGACCCTGCTCGCTCGGATCGCGACCGTGCTGTGCTCCAATCTCTTACACAGCCGGGAGCGTCTGATTGGCTGCTGGCTCTCCCAGTTCCCCATTTGCAGCAAACCATGCCCCCAGAGTCGTTCCGCTGCCGCCTTCAATACCAGCTCTTGATCCCCATTTTCCA
>MVGU01001866.1:22500-25000 GCA_002005505.1 Botryococcus braunii
CCGCTGGAACAGTTCTGCTGTTCCGCTGGAACTTCTGAACCCTAACTCTAAACCCTTATAAAAGGACCAGCCCTATCCCCAAACCTCAATGATCTCTCCTAAAACCTAAAGATAGGACCAGTCAACACCGGAACAGTCCTTGCTTCGGAACGGGTTTAAGAATGGTGTAATTAGAGGGTTTAGGGAGTGAGACGGAGACATTACATTAAGCTTGCACGGAATCCCTTACAATCTGTAACCTTGTTGCGCCGACTAGGGACACGTCCCTTGAGCTACCCTACTACCAGGCACACTTGCCGTACTGCACTTTCCACGAGACCTTATCCAGAAGGACCATGATAACACGGAGCCGATTCGAACCCGGTCCTAGTCACTGTTACACTTTCAGCTGTTTCGCTGGCATATTATGCACCATCGGTAAAACAACAACGCTGCGGTCTACTCATTTACGTAGATTATGCGTATCTTCTCACCATTGAGATGTCTATCCTTTTTATTCCTGGTGTTTGGTACACTTCGCGCCACTTGTGGCACCATTGAGTCCTGATCATGATTTGGCTCCTCTATCGGTTTGGGCTCATCTCCACATGTTGATTGTAGGCATCTAACCATGCCTGCCGCGCGAGCAATGAGGGCCCGCGCGGTTCCTCTTCTTCTGAAGCTTTGTATTCTTGAAGAAACTTCTGCTTTTGAGAACATATAAGGATTTGGGTGGTGGAAGTAAAGCCCCAATTCATTGACAGCGATCCTGTCGCACCATTGTTGCAACAACTGTAGTTCCACTTATAAGTACAATACAAGGAGCACCTAAACTGGAAACCACCCACTCCTTAAGGCCTGTACTAATGTCTGATCGCTTTTGATGCAGGGAAAACGTCGATGATCCACATATGTTCTCATGATCATGGGAGCTCACCCGTAGCAACGGACTTGCAAGTGGATTGAGCATGTGGAACCTTGCACCGGTGGTCATGGGAGCACGTGGTGGTACCCCGCATGCCAAAAGTTTGATCAACAACATGCAAAGCCTGTATCATTTAATTTTGATTACTGACACTATAGCTGTAAGAGTAGTACAATTAGAAGGGTAAGAGAACGAGACGGAGACAACACATTATGTTTGCACGGAATCCTTTACATTCAGTATATACTGAATGTATATATATCCCTATATATCCCTGTTGCGCCGAATGGGGACACGTTCCTTGAGCTACGCTACTACCAGGCACACTTGCCGTACTGCACTTTAGACGAGTCCCCTTATCCAGAAGGACCATGATAACAAGGAGCCGAGTATTTGGGAATCATCCCACCCGAGCACTTTTCCGATTCAAACCCGGTCCTAGTCACTGTTACAAGAGTACACTAGTGACTTCCACATGGACAAACATACGAACACTATAGCAGACTAGTGATTTTCGTATGGAGATGTGTACGAAATCCTTCCGGAAGGATCCTGACTTGCCGCGACCGACAAGTGGGTTAACATAGAGTTCCCAAGTTAAGTTTAAACTCCTTCTAAAGGATTATTGCGTGTAAAGTTACAAGCGATTACACCATGCTACTGTCAACAAAAATGCAAGCAACGCTCATTGTCTTGGGATGTATACATGAGATAGCTTAATCTCTAAGCCAATACGAACTTATCCTTCTCAATCTCAGAAATTATCAACCATTTTGCTTTTTTATTGCCTTGGCGGCCTTTCGAGTTCCATAATTAATGTTCACGGATTTTAAGTTCTTGAAGTTCAAAAGCAAACATCTCTTGGAGAAATTGCTTATTACCGGCAAGTACCAATGGCAAACGCAGTTGTATATTTAAACCCTTAATATTAATCCATAGATTAATCAATATTGCCCTTAGTAGTAATCCATCATGGTACTGCAATATCTGCGGTCTTTGGCAGCTATAAAGAAGTTTATAACGTGCCTTCGACACCCATGCAGTATTTTGACAAAATATGGACACAATTTGACGCAATATTGGCACAACATCCGGGGTCTGACTAGTCAGACCTTGAACGTGAGCTGTTCTAGAAAGATCTCCTACAAAGGCGCTAACTCAGATAACTTTAAGGCCTGCCAGCATTCAAGTCAGAACTGGAGTGGATCATAGTAATCCTTGCTGGGCAAAACAACGTTGGGAGGCGCTGGTCCGGCGCAATAACCCTTGCATTCCTGTTTAGACGAGCAAAAACAAGACGGCGGGGCGTTCTGAGCACACCTGTCAGTATCATGTTCCTTGTCATAGGGGCAGCCGTACCAATTCAGATTGTACATAAGAACATTTCTTCCGGAGACACCAGTGATAATATGATACCCCGTAGCTGGGTCGACATACAACAAGCCGGCAGCACCCGAAGTCTCCACTTCTAGCTTGGCCCTCCAAGGAAGCTGGAAGCCCTTCCGTAGAACTTCAGGGTTTTCATGCACCTGTTCCCGACACGCAGAGCCTCTGGTGTCCCTTTTCTCGTATACACAAAGAATATTCGGGGAAAGA
>MVGU01001867.1:5000-17500 GCA_002005505.1 Botryococcus braunii
GGGCTTATGCGGTGCTATGAGTGTCGGTGGGACCTAGCCACATGATAGTGGAAATTGACGGTTACTCGGGCACGCTCAATTCACGCCCAGTTTTGCAGCTTGACAGTGTAAACATCCAATCATTCACAAATTGAGTAGGAAGTGGTGTGGGAGTCTATCCCCTAAACTCGAGGTCCCCAAGGGCTACCTATCCTGTATGGCAACTTAAAACACAGATTTCATGGGAAATTGGGTGCCTTGGCCTGGCAGTGGGGTTTCAGACAGTTGACGTTGACCAATTCAAAGCTTTAAGATTCAAAATATTCAAAAACTTAAAAATCAAGATCTTCAAAATCTTTTTTCAGGCACGTGATGAATGCAAATCATGAGGCTCTGCCAGATGACAGAAGAGAGACCGATCCAGGATGCTTCATACGCTTACAGGGCCCAGGCTCATCCTGTCAGTACGCCCTATTCGTTTTCTCTACCACTAAGCATGCCATTCTTAATACTTTAATCAATTCATTAATTAAGAAGGCTACAAAACGAATAAGCAAACAAACTGTACGGTTTGTTTGCTTACATGTCTAGATGCGGAGTTTGATCCATCACAGCATGCAGATCAACACCGGGTGATCGACACACATCAGACCCATATATACAATTTGAGCGACATTCCCCGTTTGAGTTCATAAATCAGCACATCGGTACTTCCAGGCTCAGATTCCTAATATTAATCTTCCCATGCGACCCCCGGGGTTTTGACCCACTGATATATCTTACCAAAGAACTTATGAACCGAAGCCATAATAAGGATGGACTTGCCAAGGAACGAATTTGTCCTTACCAGCGTATGTAATGGCAGCTCCATAGGTATGGCATCGATACTAAAGAACCATTATTCAGCAGAAACATATTGCCTGTATTAACTCATGCAGATGACAAAGCTTAATGATATATCATTAAGATAAGATACAGCATCTTATATAAGATGCTGTATTCAAAGGCGGAGCATAGGTAGTTGAGCCACTGCTGCTCTCGGCTGTCAGGAACTCTTATAAGCTATTTAGCTTCTTCACGACTATGCAATTGATAATTATGTAGCGGAATTACGTATGAGCCCTACCATCTGACTTCGCCAATGAGTACACACAAAGCCAAATTCCGGAAATTCCACGTTAGCACAAGCGGACCATAAACCCACATTTTCAAGCCACTTGACGATCTGCCTGCGGGTACAGCTTTATTTCAGGTACGTTTGAAACCTCCTTCGTTTGAGCTTGCAGAGGACTCCCAAGTGTGTTGTCACCAATGGTGGCTCACCATCTCCTGCTTGATAAAAACGTTTTTCTTGCAAATGCCGAAAGAGTCCTTTCAATTGAAGGACTGCGCTGATCAAATGCGTCCCGTTAAATCACCCTTGGGGCAATTAAGCCCCGATCCACAAAGCCAGGAAGGCTCGGGAACTTCTGAGGGAAGCTTAAATCGTTCCAGCCTGCCCCCAAGCCCTAACATATCTCCCTCATCCTCTTGCAACCTTCATGCCCTTATCTCCCAAGAGGAATTTATCCGGATTAATGAACCCAGCAAAGGGTGTATTTATATTTGATGTGCATCAAATATATATACCCCCCGTTTGGAATGCCCCGTGAGAATCTCACGGGGGCATTCCCAACGTCTGCTGTATAGATTTTCTTTTTAGTGCTGAGCTAGTTCCCATTCACCCGCCCATGCCCCTTTGGGGAGAGGGGCGGGGGGGACGCTTTCTGTAACTTTGTTGTCCAATCGATGAGCCCTTGATAACATCGCCCTTTCGACAGTATTCCGACAACTGCTATCGTGGTAATAGATGACAAACCTCTGGGGCTTCGCACCAAACCGCCCAGAAGTTTGACAAACCTCTGGGGCAGCGCAATGCCTCGATTAGAGCACCTCTTGTAGCTCTTGCTAGCAATCTTGTAAAGAAGCGACTCTTTATCCATAGTTTTAAACGCAATTGCAATCCACACGTACTTCCTAGTGATAAGCTTCGCCCTACTTCCTAGTGATACCTTTCTTCCTACTTAACGGAACATGTGTCAGTAAGTAATCAGGAGAAGAGTTGTACATCTCCTCTCCTGACTGCTGACGGCTGACTACTTGCTTTCATCTTCATTTCATCTTCATCGTCATTGGTAAAACGTGAGGACACCATGGCAAGCCACTAACATGTAGACATAGTTCGAGCAACATGTGCATGCTATTACAAAATAATGCATGCATCGTTTATCAAAACCCAAGGTAATGGGCTTCATATTTGCAACTAAATGCATGCATCCTAATTATAAGCAAGTGACAGGGGGCATCTCCTTTCTTGTGAGAATTGGGACCTGCGGGACCTTGGCTTCCCTCCACTTGCCACTGGGCGCTCTTCAGCCCTAGTGCTGGTCCTGGATTCATTACTCCTTTCTTCCTCTGCTCTGCCATTCCTTGAGCCGCTGTGTGGGGGGAGGCGGAAGTAACTGGGTGGGGCGGGGGGAGTGGGCGGGTGTGGGTCGTGCGCTTCCATGGATGTGTGTGTGTGTGTGTGTGTGTGTGTGTGTGTGTGTGTGTGTGTGTGTGTGTGTGTGTGTGTGTGTGTGCGCGCGCGCGCGCGCGCGCGTCTGTGTAGGGGGGGGGGGGGCGCGGGGGAATCCCTGAATACACTTCCGCTTGAACTAGAAGTGGTTGCAGCCTTACAGATACAAGCTCAGTCATCTTCACGCAAGCGCCGAAAATCCACAAACCCGTGCTGCTGGTACCACATGCACAGCCAAACAGATGAACCGGGCCTTTCATAGGGGAGTTTAGAACTTGCCGCACCCAAGAAACCTTCACTGATCAGTGAGCCTGTCAAGAGCTCGTGCATGACCTCAGTCCTCGGCGTCTATCATTGTGATCGATGGCACACGGTCCAGGTCGGGCTGTGAAACGGGTCCGGCTTCTTGTTGACCTGCCCAGCCGTGGGGACCAGCAACAACAGTCCCGGGCGGCACCCAGGCACCAGCGAGTCCCTGAGACACCCCACCAGGAAAGTTCCCCCCAAGGAACGCATCACTTGGCGGCCCAGGGGCCTGCGGGACAAATTGTGGTACAGCCGACCACGCCCCGTCACCTGGAACAACAGCCTGTGGAGGCCCAACGGGTAAGTGCCTGGCGAGACCTGAGGTTGCGCCCCCGCCTACGTCAGTTACATGACCAGGATTTCCTAGATTCGCCTGCGGCTTGCCCTCATTGGGCTTCTCCTCATCGGGTCTAGTTGGGTCGTCTGCCTGAGAAGGCGCTGCGGGATCCTCTTCAGCCTCTCGGCGTGCATTCTTGAGGTGCTCCTTGATAGTGTACCGCACCGCGTCATGGACAAGCTCCTGCGCACGCCAAATCAGGCAATCCCTAAATGGTCAACGCCCTTTGACCCACACGGCACATTGCCTGGACATCCAGGCACCTTTCAAGAAGTCCAATAACCTAGTTCAAGAAACCAACCTGAGTTATCCAAAATGACCATGCTGGTATGCCGCAGTGCCCAGCAGAACAGCAAATTATACAATGGCGCAAGTTACTTCTTGTCTTCAGTTTTCCATCTTCTTCTTTCCTTCTTTTCTTTGGGCCCAAAGTTAACGGAAGCCCTTGGGGGGCTTTTGTTCTTCGGATTGAGTGGCGCAGGTGGGTCGGCGTTGATTCTCAGGCGCTCGGAGGGCTTGAGGGTCCGTATCTACAAGATTTCTAAGCAGATCGGGTAGTAGCCACGGTAGGGTCAGAGCCCATCGCCATGGCTCGTCAGAAACGCACATCATGGACTGGGCCAAGCACGGCGGCAAAGCGCCAGAACAACGTGCAACACACACGTGCGACAGCTGTGATTTTGCTTACAGACAGACCTGAAGCCAAGCACGGCATTTTGCCAAAAACGCTTACATGCGAAACCCCTCCCCACCCATCATGCAAAGCATCCAACGAAAAATTGTCCAACCAAATGGAATATCAAGTACATCTAACCTTGAAGCCCCTATTGGGGTGTTTGGGTGCAAGCTACAATATGCATGCACCATGGAGGGTACCCTCCATAGTATTTGACAACAGCTGGAGGACCCACCCAAAAGATAGTAAACTACTTGCTTTGTCTCCGTGCACAGCACCATATTTGCGCACACCATGTACAACATCTTCACAACAGGGCAGAGCGCTTAAAAACCCTCTACTGTCCAGCATCGCTGAATGGCAAAGGGCGTCAGAGTGTTTTAGCCATTTAGCCGAGAAATGTGAGACCATAGTGCAACAGCATCTGATATTGTTGAAATATGCAATCCACCGTGCTGATGCAAAATAGACCTGACAGAGCAAACCTGCAAAAACACCGGTCTAGCCTTGTTGGTTATGGAAAACATGCCGCCCAAAAAATGCCGGCTAACTTTTAAAAAGGTAAACGCAGCTTATAAAACAACTTGCAGGCACCGGCTTTCAAGTCACCACTTCCAATGCGGTGAAATTTGTCACAACTGTTGCACGTGCGTCATGATGTGCCCAAAAATCAAGTTCTTGCGAGCTGCAAGAACCTATTGAATATGTGGGGTTTTCACAGCTCAATCTCACAGAAAGACGAGCTAGTCAACCATTTAGAGGTCATCTCCTGATTCGTTGTTGCTGTTCTTGCCATCTACTGTTTGTCAGATATCAGATGTTGTAAGACAATTAGATATCCAAACTCCGAATCGTTCTTGATGATATTGACCCCTTAAACGGCATCAGTACTTCAAGAACCTGGTGTTTGGGGGGGGGGGGGGGGGGGGGAGCAAGAAACAACCTTGAACTATACGTTGTCGCTGCCCTAATCGGGATTGGGTCAGATATTTTTCACCTTTTCTCTCAATTCGGATTGGGACCTTACTTGCCAAAATTGGGCTCCCCCTCCTCCCAGATGCACTGTCCCTGGGGCCGTCTTTAGCAACGACTTAGACAGCACGTCAACCACTCAAAGCGCCATGCTCAGAAACATAGACATATACATGCCGACTAGGAGGCCCGGATTCCATCATCTAGTACGAAGGACACATCAAATGCCGTACACAAGCTCGCACACCAACAGAGACTCTTGTCGTTGCAAGAGATCTCATGTGAAGATCTGATCTGCTGAGGCCCATAACCCTTTGCTGTTAGTGTCTCGACCCCCAGATAGATCCTCTACCTAATCGACAGGGTGCAGGAAATTCTCAGCCTTGCCAAATAGAGACGGGCTAGATACGTAAACACGTATCTAGTCCAGCTCCACAAGTCCTTCTCACCCGTCACCTGATCAGGATTGTTCAGATGCTGGATTCGGGGTGGCTTTGTTACACAAATATCGAACTCGATTTCCAGTTGCGGAGAATATGCCAAAAAACACGTTGTGTGCCAGTGCGTCTGAAGCCGACTCCTGATGCATGCCACAGCTTTCATGAACAAAAAAAGGCCCTCCGGCCCGTGATTGCACAGGTTGAAACAAAAATGCCCTTCACATTTAGTACTTCCCTAGTCCCTGCTCGGCTACCACTTCACCACCCATTGCCTCCCTTGACCCATCCTTGATTCCCCCTGATGGGTGAACGCTTTGATAGGAACAGGACCCCGTCTCAACAACCGCATAATTCTCCGACTGTCACCCGCAACATGGAGAGAGGTACGTATCGGCCTTGGGAGGGCCGCGCCCTAGAAAGAATCATCGCAGCAAAGCAAAAGAATGTCAAAAATGGGGAGGCTCTAAACCCCCCCCCTCCCCCCCCCAAAAAAAAAAAAAAAAAAACCCGTAGGCCTGGACTGAATCGCTCAGCCTCTCCCCGGAGTAACTCGACAAATAAGCTATACCGGCACCCACCATGAGTGACGTAGTCCGCTCTACCATAAGGAGCAGATCCGAAGAGTGCCACTAGAATGATTCTGATGGCATGGGCCTCTCCGCTTAAGCCTGTATACAATGCAACCACGCTCACGAGCAGTGTTAGAAATAACCTCCCGCAAGATAAAAGACATCAGTTTTACAAATAATCTTCCACAAGCTACGACGTAAGACAACCAATAGGCCCAAGAAGGCACTGCGCTGGGAAGGGAAGTGTACTCCCAGCAGGGGTGATGTGTACATCGTACGTACGTCCCCTGAAGGCGGGGGAAAAAAACACGCGGCATATCTAATCCGAAAACCATGTGTCATACATGTTGGTGGGAAGGAGGCCATGCTTTGCATGTGAACCATTGGGAGGCCTGCAGACAAACACGGGAGGGCCATCCGACCGTTTGTACATGCCTCTCAGAAGACCGTGCAGTACATTTGTACTGCTTGTACCCTCCATGTTCAATGGAGCCTGGACTACACTTCCTGACGGCCAGCAAATAATTGCAAGGATGCAGCGCTGTGCAATCCTAGAAGTGGCCGATGTCATTGATCTGCAGACCAAAGACAACTTCCAATTCTAGGATTGCAGGAAGGACCCAGTGAGGGAGTTCACAATCCGCTTGATATGTAATACTAGCAGAAAGTAGGAGTAAAACTGATGCAACATTAGATGCATAGCCATGACCACTGGAGGCCACGGGGATTTACAGCTTACACTTAACATAAGAGTCTTCTACCCTCCATCTTTTCAAAAATTGCCTAGAGGATTGCTGGTGTCTGGTACCAGCTCTGATTCCACGATGGCGAAATCCGCGCAGGAGAGGAACCCAAGCCTCCTTCAACTAGCGTGACTTACCACCCAAACAGAGTGGCATCTGATACCAACCCTCTCGCAATCTTCGAGATGGGGTGCGCTTGCAATCTGGCGAGCGCACCCCTCCCTTCCCTGGGTCAACTTCAAATCTGTCGCGACCTAGGACAGCCTCGAGAGGCATTTGCACAACTACGCAGCAGAGGTGTGCATTCACAAAGAGGAACCTCGCTAATGAAAAGAGTTCTTGGCAAGGGTTTCTCGGAAAAAATGGCTTCACGTGCGCACTGTTGCAGAACAACACCAACATGAGCTCATGTTCAGGCAGTTGTGTAATCTGTAAAAAATGCAGCGCGTAGCCATCAACATCCTTGTGAAGTGTCATTATGACCACAAACTACCCGCCACAACTAAATATTTCCTTTTAATTGAAACATCTTCAGTTTTGAGGCGCCCATCAGGTGACAAGCGACAACCAAGCTGCTGTAGACGATGGTGAATTGACCATACACACGCAATGTGACAGCATGCCCGAACTCATCGGTGCCGCGACATAACTCTGCCAGGCAGACCACCACAACATCCCCACCCCCGGGGGGGGGGGGAAAAGAACTGGTAAAGCCCAAGCAACCCCTTCTCCGGCAACTGCGCCTGTAGTGGTTCGACCCATTCTTTGTAAAATGCAAAAGGCCCTTCCAAACGACACAGGCACCCGGTCCATCCGCTGGCATAACACCCACAGGCCGCTTCAAGCACGGTCAGCAAACTCTACACCGTCTCTTCAAGTCCATCAGAAGCCCCACAGGACCTCCTAAAGGCATGAGGAATGTGAACAGGTGTTGTGCGAGTGTGAAGGCAAGAATGTGTGACGAACACCACGCACAATGTGGCAGTGGCTTCAATCCTTGGCCCTGGTCCCCAACTAAAACCTCATTCCTTCCTTTCTGCCCCCCTCTTTCAGCCTGCAACAAGGGTCGAAAACACCTCAGCCTATCAAAGCGGCCCACAAGTACCATGTCAATTGGCCTGGGGGTGCTTTCCTAGTTCTAGATTGAGCAGCGCCCAAGCTGTCGGCAAGAAGTGAGATAAGACACCAGATCGATTCCTTCAGATATCACCGGTGCAGCTATTCCCCTATCTTAGGGGAAGAGGTGCCACAACGACTTACCCCTGCTTACCCCTGCCCAAGCACCAGCTAGCCCAAGATTTGGCTACCATGATTATTGGCTAGCCCAAGCAATGGCTAGGCCCAACTACTGGCAAAGGCCAAACACAACAAAACCCCAAGTTTCCCCGTTTTAAGGGTTCAGAGACCGTCTAGCCCAAGTACTGGCTAGCTTAAGCACTCGCTAGCCCCAACTACTTGACTAGCCCCAAGTACTGGCAACCCCAAGCACTAGCAAGCTCAAGTTTCCCACTTCAAGGGTTGAGAGACAGTCTAGCCCAAGTACCGGCTAGCCAAGTAGTCGCTAGCCCCAATTACTGACTTGCTCAAGAACTAGCAAGCCCACGTTTCCCAATTTAAGGGTTGAGGGAGAGTCTAGCCCAGGTAGTGGCACGCTAGAGTACTACTGGCTCGATACAATACTGGCAAGCCCCAAGTATTGTCTAGCCCCAAGTTCCCCCGTGGAAAGGGTTGAGGGACGAACGCAAGCATGCTTCTGCCGGTGTCCTTCTCTGGACTCCGCTTCTTCCCATTGGTAGATCGGCCTTGGGGAGAGTTGCCTCTTCTGGCAATAGGTCAGGGTAACAGGCTTCCCTGCAGCAACGGCACCAAACCCACCCCCCTTTAAAGTGGCGCTGTCAACATAGAAGGGGTGGGTGGCCGTGCCAAGCCTTGCTCTCAGGGACTCGCACCATAATCACAGACAACCTTGCTTGAAAACATGTCAGCGAGTCCTACACCCTGGTAACAACTTTGCCTGGCAACATCTCAACGAGTGCTACACCCGGCTTACAACATTGCTTTAGCATGTCAGAAACTCCTTCACCCCTGCACTCCTGCTTATAACTCTTCTCTGAACACGCCAGCATGAACTCCACCCTGATTATAACTTTGCTTTCAGCATGTCCAGCAAGACCTAAACCCTGGTTATAACCTGGCCTCAAAATCCTCAGTGGGTTCTGCACCTTGCTTAGAACTTTGCTTTTGATTGTCAGCAGGTCCTACACCCCAACTTACAACTTTGCTTTGATCATGTCTGCGAGTCCCACACCCTGGTCACGACATTGCTTTATTCAGGGGGTCCTACACCCTCTTGGGTTCTAACCCTTAGAGGGTCCTACAACTTTGCTGTGAGCATGTTAGCAAGGCCTGCAACCTGGTTATGAGCTTGCCACCTACAGCAACTTCACACACTGTGCTGCGCCTTTGCAACATCACGTTTGGACATTCAGAGACAAGATATCCAATTTGGGCCAGCGTGCACACATCATGCCCTCAGAGATGCCTTGATAGAAAGGCAGGATATAACGAAGCCACTACAAGCAGAAGCCCAGAATCATGCACAAGAATTGTCAGCACCACCCTCTATAGGGGCACTTGTCAAACTCATATGGCAGAGCTTCTTCACCACAACAGAGCAACAGCGAGGGGAAATCAAGTAAGGGCCTTACAAAAAGAACCATTTGCCACAAGAACAGAAATAGAGTGGGAAATGTTGGAGGCCTTACAAACTAATCGTTTTGCACTTGCATAGCAAAAGAGCGAAGGACCTCTGAAGGCCTTATGTTACTATCATCTGCCATATGCATGGTACCAGAGCGAAGACCCTCGAAAAGGTTTTCCAAACCAATCATCTGCCCCTTCCACCATAGCAACAGATCGAACAAGCTCTTTAGGCCTTACAAAAACATCATTTGCCACATGCTCAGTATTAGAGCAAAGAACCTCTAAAGGCCTTACGCAACAATCAATTGCCTTTTGCATAGCAACAGAGCGAAGCCCCTCTCACTGCCTTCTTAAAAACCATTTGCCACATGCATAGCAACATATGAACAGCCTCGCAGAGCATTAAATAGATGATCTGCCACAGGCATAGCAACAGAACTCAGGCCCTCTTAAGGGCTTACATTGATTATCTGACATATACTGGCCACATGCCTAGTAATTGCTCGCAGTTTCTGCTGAGATACACAACTGGTGCCTGCAACTTCCAGAGCCTCTGAGCCTTAACAAAAGAAACTTCCCTAAAATAAAAGTCGGAATCTAACAACTGTCCCTGCCAACAACTGCAGAGGTTGTAATGAGGCAACCAAACAGACTGATTGCTGAATAGGAAGCCAAAGGCAGGGAGATGGGCATCAATTGGGGGGATGGGGGTCCTGAACAGCCTTTACTTCAATGGACTCCCACGCAACACAGCAAAAGGCAGCAAGAACCAACATGTGGCGCAAAGTGGGCTCAAGCAACATCAGTGCCAGCTGTTCACCAATATGCAAGGAAGGAAGCCTTCCAAACGCACCAAGGAAGAGGGTACTTTAATAAGGTACACCTTTCTCGACAAACCACAGGAATTATCCTCCAGCTTTCAATGCTCGACACTTGAATGAGCTTTACTGAAAGCCGGAGCCCCGGCAACTGGGACACATTCTAAGATGGGGTGCAATGGCAAGGCGGAAAATCCGAAATATGGAGCATGCTATGCTAACGACCTGGCTTGCAACTGAATTATGTAAGGCATGTCCTGAATCAGGAATTCTAATACCAAAATAATCCAAAACTAATGCAGACCCTTGCAAACGCCCAAAGCACTTGAGAGAAGCCATCTCCAGAGACCATGCAAAGCAAGTTGGGCAAGAGATGCTGAAGTTCAGGCAACCAAAAGCAAGCTAACACGATGCAGTGGCTAGAACCACACACATCGTGTGACAGGCACACAAGGAAGGGGTAGGGCAGCCAGCCCACACGACAGCCACCAATCAGAGGGCCTCCCGACAGATGTCACGACACCCTCACCACAGCAACGTACAACATCACGTCATGTGTCATGGCAGCCCCATGGCACATCTAAAGACAGCCTCATTATACGCCTCACAGCCTCATCACACATCTCACGACAGCCTCACGAAACACCTCCCGACACATCTCACAGCCTCACGAAACATCTCACAGCCTCTCTCATGTCCCATCTCACAGCTTCATGACACACCTCACTGCCTCATGACACATCTCTCAGCCTCATGACAAATCTCACAGCCTCATGACACATCTCCTGAAAGTCTCATAACACACCTCAAAGCCTCATGGCACACATCTCACGACAGCCTCACGACCCTCTTTATGCAAACCCTCATAAACACACCTCACAGCCTCGCGATAGCCATACCTGAGGGGCTTTGTAGGGCACCATTGCTCCCAAGGTGCTGGCAGGAGTGGGCAGGCCCCGATCCCTGGCCATCGGTGGCCCCATGATCACACTCGGCAGCTGGTTCAAAGGCCCGCTCACCGCTATTCTCAGATTCGGAAGGGAGTTACTCCTCTGGAGCGTAGGAGGCTCCATGATATAAAACGCAGGTGCCTGGGCCCAAGTCCAAGAGGTCAGCAGAATCACTCGATGGTTCCCTGAATCGGCCTTCTGCTTCCAACAGTGCCACCAAACTCAAGAACCTTCCAATGCATGAGGAATGCAGACAGTTGTGAACATGATATGCCATCCTCCACAACAGCTAGTTCCGCAGGGCCCACAGATACTTCTACCTCATTTAGCTCCTGGGTCAGTAGAGCACACCAAGTGCGTGTGCTACAGGACACCTGAAAGTGGAGAGGGACACACACACACACACACACACACACACACACACACACACACACACACACACACACACAAAAAGAGAGAGAGAGAGAGAGAGAGAGAGAGAGAGAGAGAGAGAGAGAGAGAGAGAGAGAGAGAGAGAGAGAGAGAGAGAGAACGAGAGGGGGGGAGAAAGGGGAGGAGAGGGGGGTGAGAGAGAAGGGGGGGGGTGGGAGGATGTCAGCAGAAAGGTAGTCAGGGAGGGAGAAGAGAGAAGGTCTAGGCAGAGGCTATGTGGATCGTGAAGTCAAGTTCGGACGGAGGAAAATGTGTGGGTACCGTGGGGACCATTTGGGACATGCCCTCCTCCGTGTACATGCTGTCGCTTTGTCCAGTAACACTCGGACTGCCGACCTGGAAGCCCCCATAATCAGGCACTCGCCATGAAGATGAGGACGATGGTGCACCACTTCCTGCAGAGGCTTGTCCCTCCGGATACGAATTCAATGAGTATCCAGCTGCCTGCTCAAAAAGCAAGCCCCCAAGTCCTCAAGAAATGTGATCTGTTGATCCCATTTGCAAAACAATATGGCCCTGGAGCCCTGGGTGGTGTGGCTGCTGCCACCTGAGCATTGCCTCTCGACACCAGACATGACCTGCAAATTTGAGTCGCTTCACCACTGGTACTGGTGGTGGTGGTAGGCTTGATGAGCATTCCAGGTGCTGACAGCAGTCATGAAACGGATCCCTTGCCTCAAAGATACTTGCAGGCCTCGGCAGATGCGAAGCCGGGCCAAGATACAAGCACCAGCAGATCAGGAGCTTAACCTCACATCTCCTGATACCCGTTCTGCCTGACTCAACTACAGTACATCATGCTACAACTGGCAACAGAAGCATAATCCCCGGACAGAGCCCCCTCACACAAGCACAAGTACGTGGCGATTGAGAGGCAGATTTTGCAGTAAGCAGGTGCAGGGTTCCAGTAGAAAGTGCCAAGCTGACACGCCAAGTAGATATCTGAATGGTGTCTTGGAGTGCAGAGCAACATTTCACACCGACGCTACGTTTTGAAGAGGAGACTCAACAGGCTGGG
>MVGU01001867.1:22500-27059 GCA_002005505.1 Botryococcus braunii
TGTGACATGAGCACGTGTTACCTCTTGTCAAAAGGTACTTTTCCGCTTTAAGCACGATTTAATGGCTTTGTCAATTCGGTCCACATATAAATACAAGGTTCATGTGAAAGGTTATGGGCAATCGCTTCCCTGTACAAAGCAGACAGGTCGTCAATAGACGAAGTTACTCCAGCTACAGTCCGTACGACTGTCTGCTGAGTGCCACACACAACTGTCGGACAAGACTAGCATCTGGTGATGCCCAGCATCTTTCACAACCAGTTCCGTTACATCATTATCTTGTACACAAGCACCGATCAAGCAATCACTAGATAAGGCTCTAGACGGCTACGTTCAAGTACATGCCTATACTCCCTGAAGTCACTTCCCTTATCTGTTTGAGTGACTACAGGTACACTAAGCTTGTTCACTCTCACAATAGCAACAATGATACAACACACACTGCCGCACCGTACCTGTACAAAGCAGACAGGTCGTCAATAGACGAAGTTACTCCAGCTACAGTCCGTACGACTGTCTGCTGAGTGCCACACACAACTGTCGGACAAGACTAGCATCTGGTGATGCCCAGCATCTTTCACAACCAGTTGGTATTCACTCCGGTGGGGCAGCCTTAAGAGTTCATCCGACAAACGTGTGATCTAGATAGGATTGTACCTTATGTTCGAAAACGTCCAGAATCTGCCGTGTCTCAAGGTACCTTATGTTCTCAATGGACCCATATCCTAATAGTGCACACATGAAGATCACTTAAAGCACAAGGCATTCAATAATAATGTTCAGAACTCAACACTTCCCCTTGCCTGCATGCTTTAAGTGTATCTTCTCAAACCTAGTGAATCACGATGACCAACAAACACGGGCTTGGCAAGTGGCTTGGTCATAATGTCAGCCACATTGCGTGCAGATTCCACATAGAGGATATCTACCTGCCCAAGTGCCATAGCTTCCCTAGCGTAGTGGAAGCTTACTGCAACGTGCTTTGTGAATTTGGAATACAGGGGGTTCCGTAAATTAGAAATGCATCCTTGGTTGTCACAGAAAATTTTGACCCTCCAAGGTGCAGCCCCTATCTCTTCCAAGAAGCCCCTTAGCCAGTTGGCTTCCTTCACAATATGGCCAGCTGCCATAAACTCAGCTTGCACAGTTGAGGTAGCAACTGAGCTCTGCTTCTTGCTTCCCCAAACCACGGCACTACCATAGACTGATAGAACATAGCCAGTGGTGGAATACCTGTGGTCCAGGTCCCCAGCATAGTCGGCATCAACATAGCCTTCTAGCTCAGGGCCCTTTCCACCCAGAGTAAGAGCTAACTCTCTGGTATCTCTCAAGTACTTCAGCACTCGAATGGCCTCATTCCAGTGTGAGGTAGTGGGTGTCATTCTATACCTTGACAACACTCCAACAGCCTGAGAAATGTCAGGCCGGGTCGTATTGGCTATGTACAGTAACGATCCAATTAACTCGCAGTATCGATGACCAGGTGGCAGAGGGTACCAGCCCCATGTGACATACCATCTGAGGACTCGGGTCTGCTGCTAGCCACGAAGTCCTTGGACATGGGGGTATCAACCCCACGTCCATCATCAGCAACGCCAAACTTCTCCACAAGAGCATCAATCTTGGGAGTGCAACTCATGGAAATAGTGCCCTGAACTCTATTGCGTAGGACCTGACACCCCAGGAAATCATTCACCTCTCCCAAATCATGGATGGTGAAGTCCTTCTTCAATAACTCTTTCCCCCACTCAATCTCTGCAACCACTCTGGCAACTATGAGAAGATCATCGACATAAACAAGAATAAACGACAGATTACCATCAGGGGCCCTCCTGATGTATACCCCAGCGTCGCTCTTGCACACACTATACCCCATCACGCTCAACTTGTCGCTCAAGGTCTTGTGCCAAGCCCGTGGGGCTTGCTTAAGACCGTAGAGTGCCTTCCTGAGCTTGCACACAACTCTCGTGTTGCCATTCTCAAATCCTGGTGGTTGGGTCACATAGACCTCTTCCTCCAACTCCCCATTGAGAAAAGCTGTCTTGATATCCACTTGGTGGATCTCAAGATTTTGTGTGGCAGCCACTGCCAGCACAGCTCTCCTAGCACCATAGCTGCTGGTAGGTGCAAAAACCTCACCAACATCTATACCAGAATCTGTCTGCAACCCTGGGCAACCAATCTTGCTTTAAACCGAGTGACATTCCCATGTGCATCGTTTTTTGTAGAAAAAATCCAATGAACAGGGATAACTTTCTGCCCATGGGGTCTTTCCACATACTGCATAACCTCATGGGTGTCTAAAGACTCCATCTCCTCTTGCATTGCCTGCTGCCAAAACTCCCACTGAGGTGAGCGCTGGGCTTCCCTCAAGTTTGAGGGCACGTGAACTTTTCCCAACGTGACAGAAGGTACACTCTGTACCTTATGCTGTGGTGCAGCAGGGCTGTCAGCCTTACTGATGCTGTTCCCTTCTCTCTCTCTCTCTCCCTGGTTGCCAGAATAAGGTACATTATGTACCTTATGCTGGGACTGGGCAGTACTGCCGGGATTATCTGATTCCTTCTCAAGTCTCTCTCTCTCTCCTTGACTACTGGACTCATGTGCAGCACCCTTACATTCTCGCACCTTCCGCAATGCAGAGGGGAGCAGCAGCTCTCTCTCTCTCCTGGACTCACACTTGGGCACACTACCCAGACTTGCCTGAGCTGCGCCTACAATGTCAGCCTGCACACCATAAGCATGACTAGCCAGTGACTGGGATTGGGCACCAGCTTCCCCTACTGCTGGCATGTCTAACCCACTGCTCTCATCTCTTACATCTGCCCCGAACATAGCCTCGACTGTCTCAACCTGCCCCTGCATATCAGGGAGACCAACCATGTTTGGCTCACTCACAATTGCCTGACCTGGGTCAGGGGCATGCAATGGGATGTCAGAATGCTCTCTCCTAGCCACGCGCTGTACATAACGCTGCTCCCTTGTAAGGGTGGTCCCTGGAGGAAGGGGAATTTGTGACTTCCCCTGCATTCGCAACCCCTCTTGTACCTTCTGCATTTTTTCTACCTGGGATTGAGTTTCTACACCCCCCCTGGCCAGATTCTGCATATGCTCAAGCACCGACCACGAGTGCTGAGATGGTTCTGGGGTCCCAACAGTAGAATCCAGGCTGGTGGGGTTTCCTTGGTCATGTGCTGCTGTGGTCCCGTCTCCAGACTGATCCCCAGCACAAAGTCCAGAGGTCCCAGGAGCCCCAGTGGAAAGCGTCTCCACTCCATGGTCATCCTCCTCATCCCAGAACGTGGGTGGAGCAGCAGAGGGAATTGCTTGAGGCGTTGCCAGATTCTCACTGCCAAGGGGGGTGATATCCTAGAATCATAGACAGACCCAGGCTGGACCTTTGATAGACCCACTCTCTCAGCCCCCCTCAAGTGCTCGATAAAGCTGACGTCCCTACTCTCCTTCCACACTCCATTCCCACGTACACACGATACGCTTTAGACTGGGACAATAACCAGTAAACATCCCAGGGATGGTCTTGGGCCCAAAAACAGACCTTTGGCCACTGGAATGTGCACATGGGCTACACAGCCAAACGTGCGCAGCACAGACACATCAGGTTTGACACCAAAGAATAATTCCATGGGGTCAGGGACCTGCCTGAAGTAGGACCCACATTGTAGAGGAGGGTAGCTGTCTCAAGCGCCTCCTTCCAAAGGGAGGGGTCTGCTGCAGCATGGACCAACAGAGTCCTTGTTCGCTCCTTCAGGGTCCTATTCATCCTCTCCGCCACCCCATTCTGCTGAGCTGTAGGGCGCTGAGGACTCCATCTTAGTGCCCTGCTGAGCACAAAACTCTTTGAATTGCTGGTTCAGGAACTCTGAACCCCTGTCAGTCCTCACACACTTCACAACCGTGCCTCGTTGGGTCTGCCAAAAACGGAGCAGGTCTATCACAGCCTTTGGATGCAATCCTTTGACTTCACAGGCAGGGAGCAACTTGGTGTGAACTTTCATCCACTACAGTGACCCAATATCGTTCACCTGTGATGCAGGAGTGATATGGACCCACAGTATCCACATGGACTCTATCGAGTGGGTGATGTGCAGCCTGGAAGATACAGGGAAAGGAGGTCTGGAGTGTTTCCCTTGTATACACGATTCACAGTGCTTGGGCACTCAGAGCAGGGAGCAAGGGAGATATTGATTCCTGTAACCAATCTTCCTTGGAGAACCTCTGCATGCTGCTGGCACCAGGATGACCTAACCTAGCATGCCACAGAGATCTCTCGCTACACACGTTCCTTCCTAAGATGAGAGCCTCAGCCATGTGATCAATATGTCTGCAGCAACTTGCTGCCCTCTGACAGGACTAACAAACTCCAAAAAAAACAACCTCGTGCGCGGTGATACTCCACACCACCCATCCCATCGTGTAACCACCTACATCAGGAGATCTCCTTGAATACAACTAAATGATTAAAACTTTCGTTGGCCCCTTTTGGCATTTCACCAAAAGCAACAAGGACCCAGATGCAAAAAATCCTTGGCCTTTTTTTT
>MVGU01001868.1:0-27054 GCA_002005505.1 Botryococcus braunii
TTGTTAGCAAGTTGTCTGACAAACACAGCCAGCCATCGCAATGCGTCATGCAAAACAAGGGGGCGGGGGGAAGAAAAATGAAGAAAGTTATTTCATAAGACACCGGGAATTGAACCAGGTGATGCTGACTGGATAGGCAGGCTGCAGTCTCATGCTACCACTCTTGCAGTGCAGAAAACACATCACAAAGGGGCCATGCCATTATAGGGGTTGACACAGGTCAGTCAAACACCTTTGAAAAATTCCACATCATCCTGACCTCGCAAAGGGGGGCTGAGCGGCTACAGGGGCCTCCGCCCCGTAGGACTCTTTATGTGTACGTTCTGCGTGCATCTCTGTGTTTGTTACGGCGCAGTGGTGGTGGGGGAGGGGGAATGGAGAGGGGGGGGAGAGAGAGAGAGGAGAGAGGAGAGAGAGAAGAGAGGAGAAGAGAAGAGAGAGAGAGAGGAGAGAGAGAGAGAGAGAGAGAGAGAGAGAGAGAGAGGGGGGGGGGGAGGGAGGGAGAGAGAGAGAGAATGGAGAAGAGGGAGATGAGGAGAGGGGAGGAGGGAGAAGAGGGGGGAAGAAGAGAGAGAGAGGAGAGAGAGAAGAGAGAGGAGCGCATTGAGAGCGGCCCACCCCCTCCACCACGAGATGCGACCCACGAGCAGCACAGAGGACCTCCTCCACCCACCCCACGCCGCACGCCTCTCCATCTACTAAACCCCTCCTGAGCAATCAATCTGTTCCCACGCCTGCCATCCACCTTCTTTCCACCACCGCCACCAACCTCCACGCTATGAACACCCCCCCCCCGGGAAGTGCCTCATGGGGTGGGGAGGCGCAGGACTCCCATCCCAGCCGCATCCCTTCACGACCTCCCCACTCCGCGGACACAGCATTGACAACTCGCAGACATCCATGCCATCTGCACTCCATTACCTCACAGCCAAAGCGCAAATATGAGTTCCCCAGTTTGTACATCAGCTTCAAAGCCTGGCGCCTGAGTTCGATGATCATAAACATCAAAAGCATGGCCCCACATGTCAGCTGTATCGACTGCACCACATCCTGACAGTCCACGCAAAAAGCCGGCATTTAAAAACTTCAGAAGCATCGACATACAGTTAGGTTGTCCAAGTCCCGTGCACCACATTGTGGTGATCCACGGCAACACCCGTCATCAAAAACATCAAAACCATGGACATTAATTTCAGTTCTGTGTCCCTTGCACCACATCACGGAGGCCATGCAACAAGCCGCATCACAACATCAAACCATGGCCTCCACGTCAGCTCCCCGTTGCCCGTACAACAACGTCCTTGCCCACAAAGGCGCCAACAAAGCAGGATAGGAAGGAGAGGTGGCGCACCTGAGATAGAAGGAGAGGGGCACCTGAGATAGGAAGGAGAGGGGCGCACCTGAGATGCAGCAGGGATGCGTCCGGGGAAGCGCACGGAGTTATGGTAACAGGCCTCCGGACCTCGGAGCTGTGAGCACGTACACTGAGGCAGCAGAGATCCCCCACCACCAGCCTCTCCTTCACCACCGTGCCTGTGACCCCCATCCCCCACTACGTCTGTACCTCCTGCTGGAAGCTTGCATGGTATATTATATTTGTACCTCCTGCTGCAAGCTAGCAGTATGCTGAATTGGGGCGGCACCATTGCAGAGAATGGGGTTTTTCTCAGCCAATGTTCACCACCATACGGTGCCAACGTGCCTCGGCCGCGAAGTTATGTACATTGCAATTACAACAACTCCCTTCCCGCCCTCTTTCACTTCCTGCGCCCTGCCCACTCTAATCCCTCACTCCCTCCCCTGTCCATCCAAGCCTCCACCCCTCCCCCGCCTGCTTTCCCTGATTCTTGATAACCCCAACTTTAAATTCTGGCCACAGCTTGAAACTGCCCCTCCTCTCTCTTTTTTCTCCCTCTCCTCCCCCTCTCTCTGCCCCTCGTCCCTTCCTCTCTCCCTCCCTTCCTTCCCGCCCCCCCCCTCTCAAACAAACACACACACACACACACACACACACACACACACACACACACACACACACACACACACACACACGCACACACACACACCCACGCACACACACACACACACACACGCCCGCCCCCTCACTCACCGCGCACACACCCATACACACATCTACCAGCATTCCATCGGCACCCCGTTCGGGCCTTTCCCTGGGCCGTTCCTTGGTGCCTCACTGGCCATCCCCCGTCGGGGAGGGGGAGGGGGGAGCGGCGCACCGGAGGAGTCATAGAGCTGCAGAATGGTGCGGGGCCCGTGCTCACACAGGAGGGCCAGGGAGGGGCCCTCCAGCCAGGCCACGCCCACCACCTGGGCCTCCGCCTCCCACATGCGGGTCACCGTGGGGGAGGCGTGGGCTGGGGCGGGGCGGAGGGCCCCCCTCCGCTGCCGGCGGTGGGGCCGGTCGCGCCAGCGGTACCTCCAACAGCACCAGACGGGTCTCCCAGGCCACTATGAGGGACGCCGAAGGTATCCGCCTGCTCCCCCCCCCCCCCACCCCAACCCCACATCCTCATCAGCAAACATCGTCAATGTTAGGGAGACGTGCAAAGCGATGGATCACATGCAATCCAGAAGCTGGGTAGGCTTCCAGAAGGGTGTGTTTGTGTCTGGAGCATGCAGGTGTGGGGCATCTAGCGCGGAAGGTGTGAAACATTCTGCCAGATTTTGCCTGTCACCCACCCAAACTTGAGGGCAGGCCTGACATGCAGGCCTGGACAAGCCTGAAGTCGCTTTTGTAATGTCATCTTGTAGCCAATCTCCCCCGGTCAGGTGGCTTTGATGCTGGCCGCTGAGACCTGGCTGCTGACCTCGCGTGCCCTGTCTGCCTCTCTGATTGGACATGTTCAGAAGGACCCCTCACCGGTGGGGGGGGGGGCACATGCAGCTGACTGCCCACACCCACTCCCCCCCCCCCCCGCCCCGCGTCAACACACACAGACATGCACACACACACACATGCACGCACGCACACACACAAACACATCCACACACACAAGCACGCTCACACGCACAGACAGACACACACACACACACACACACACACACACACACACACACCACACCCGCACAGACACACACACACACACACCACAAGGGGGAGAAAGCAAAGGGAGGGCGCACGAGGTGGGCGGGCTGCCAGCCAGGCAGTGGAGGTGCGGAGGCGCCAGGCCGCGTACGGCACGCAGTCGGGCCGTATGTCGGGCGGCGCGGGATGTTGTGCAGTATCCCCAGCCGCCCGTCCATCCCCACCCGCGCCACAAAGGCCCCCTTGTGGAGCAGATCAGCGCTGTCCCCTCCAGCCAGGCCGCCCCTCCCTCCTACAGTCCCCGCCCGCACTCTCACCGCCTCACCATCTCATCGTGCACACGTATGCGTGCACGCAACACACACACACACACACACACACACACACACACACACACACACACACACACACACAACGAAGAACCCTGTGCCACCGCAATGAGATCGGGCAAGCGCACCTGAAAGAAGAAGTGGCGGGCGGTGTCTGCAGACTCTGCGCTCCCTTGGGGGGACTGGGGCCGCATGGGGGCAAAGAGTCCCGCCACTTTGGTGAGGGTCCAGCTGGCGTCCATCCAGAAGCAGGCTCATCTGGCTCCTTTCGTCAATCGCCCTGGCCCACCAGTACACCTGGGCTCACAGTCTGTGCCTTCCCTACTCTTTCTCTGCACAGCACAGGTCATGACTGCCAAGTACCCTTCAACCTCTGAAAAAGAGAGAAAATGCCCATACAGTCCATTGATAGGCTCCAAACTGGTGCCCACTGGCACTGTCCACCCAAACACACACACACACACACACCACACACACACACACACACACACACACACACACACACACACAAACATATTCCAACATGTTCATGGCAACACAGAAAATCAGAGACAGGCAGAAACGTGGAGACAGCTACAAACCCGCAAACATGTATATCGAACGCATTCAACCACGCAAAGTGAGGGCAAATGTTCAACGAGGAAGAGCAGGCCAGCGTAGGGCGGCACCGGCGGCATGGCGCAAGCTGAGGTGGCGTGGATGTTGTGCACCAGGCGGCCCCGGGAGTCCGCCGTCAGCGCTCCCCCGCCTGCCCCTCAAGGCGCATGATCACCGCGTCAGTGCGATCTGGCCCCCCCCCCCACCCACTGAGTTCACTGAGGTAGGCGACCAGGTCTGGTGGACCTTCGTCCGCGTCATCCAGATGGTATTGCTTCAAGGATTGGGGGGATGCTTTTTAGCAATCACATGGTGGCGGTTTTGGAGTGGGCGGTTTGGGAGGGCACGAGAAGGCTGCAGATCACCTGCAGTCCATAGACTGAAATCCGCAAGAGGGAGAAGCGTGGAGGTGAGGAGGGGGGGAGAGGAGAGGAGGAGAGGAGGAGGAGGAAGACGAGGAGGAGGAGGGGGGGGGAGGAGAGGGGAGGAGGAGGGAGAGAGAAGTCTCGAAAAACTAAAGAAAAACTTGAAAAACATAAACTTGGGTGTCCTTGGCAGTCAGAGCTATATGTGTGCTTATTGGCCATTTACGGTATCTTGTAGGCGAAGCAGTGTGTACCTTTTATGGTCTTGGCAATCTCCCATCCCTGCTTCTTCAGCTCCCAGAGGGCCACATCGCCATTTGCATGCCCCACCATCAGCAGGTTCCCTGATATTCAAACCCGACATTGTTGGCGATACGGGAATTGCATGTAATTCACGACAAGGGTCTCTGAAAGCAGCTCAATTCTTTCTTTAGACCAGAATCTTTTTTTTTTTTTTTTTTTTTTTTTTTTTTTTTTTTTTTTTTTTTTGTGCACAGATAATGTTAACTTGATAGTGTATTTAGATATTCACTATGTGTCTTTCTGCGTTCTTTTTTTTTTTTTTTTTTTTGTTATTGCCTCTCCTTGTGCACATTTCGTTCCCTCCCTCCCTCCCTCGTTTCGTTTACATGCCACTAAACGGGGAAACAGCTCCACCGTACCCCCCAAGAAAGCCGGGACAATCGAAAAGAAAGTGTCCAATTTTTGCTCAAATCTCTATTTGTTTCTTCACAATGGGAACATGCAAAGAAATCCGCTTTTGAGGCGAGCGGTTTGCTCCCCCCCGATGGCACTCCTTTTGTGGTGGGAAGCGATGCTAGATTGAAGGATAATAGAGGTCAAGCGGAGCTGCAATCTGCCGCCCCCCCCCCCCAAAGCCCACAAGCCTTTCAAATTTTGCTCTTTCTCCAGCGACAAGCTCCCTCAGACACGCGCAAAGCTGCTCGCTGGTTCCTGGCACACATGCAAGAATATGTTCTTTACAACATTGCTGAGGTCCCTGGCAGATATGCAAGACTAGGTTACAGCATAGGGGCAGGGTGAGGGTAGCAGAGCAGGCGCGAACCTGGTAGTACAGATCGATGCATTGGATTTGAAGCCGGTCTAGAGAGCCCTCCACACATGCGCGTACATGCTCTGGGCTGCCGCACACACCAGGGCCGGTACTTGTCCACACCACGCCAAATTTGGTGGCCAGAAAGACCTCTCCTCGACGGTCCTTAATGGCTTTACCTGCATGCACAAAAAACGATACTGCTGAGAAGGCAAGCATGCGGGCAGGCCTACAACACGCAGCGTTGCTCAGACTTTGGAAGAAACTGCCTAAGCTCAGGGCTCGGGCTCATGGTGGAGATGTGGTAGCCCAAGAAACTGCCATGCCAAAGCCCAAGCCCAAGCCCAAGAAACTGCCCAAGCTCAGGCTCGGGCTCATAGTGGAGACGTTGTGGCCCAGGAAATTGCCATGCCCAAGCCCAAGCCCAAGCCTAAGAAACTGCCCAAGCTCAGGCTCACGCTCATGTTGGAGAGGTCGTGGCTGTCTCCCCTCCTCTCGCCCGCTCCTGTTGCTCCCCACTTTGGGATTGCATACAGATGTGCGGGTCTGCGCCTTCAAGTGCCTGTGTCAAAAGTCTCTAGGCTTTGACCCCCTCCCCCCCATCCTCACCTTTTACATGTAAGCACAACTACGGCATGTGCAATCTAGCATCGCCCGGAAATGTGGGTGTGGGTATGCTGCCCCTCTATGTGCACCCAGGCCTGCTGACCGTGCTTGGCCTCCCAGCCTCTGCACCCCTCTCAAACAGCTGTGTGTGTGTGTGTGTGTGTGTGTGTGTGTGTGTGTGTGTGTGTGTGTGTGTGCACGCGCGCGCGCGCACGGGGGCTCGCACCTGTGTGCGCAAGCGTGTGAAGCTCACTGCCCGAGAAAGGAGAGCAAAAACCAGTCCCAACAACGCAGGATGGTGGCCTGCACAGAGAGAGAGAGAGAGGTTGGGGGGGGGGAGAGCGAGCAAGCGAGAGAGAGAGATGAGTGCGTGCGTACGTATGTCTGCGTGCGTGCGTGCGTGCGTGCGTACGTGTGTTTTTGTGTGTGTGTGTGTGTGTGTGTGTGTGTGTGTGTGTGTGTGTGTGTGTGTGTGTGTGTGTGTGTGTGTGTGTGTGTGTTCCTCCAAAATGTGGGATATCTAGCAAAAATGAGGCCAGTGACAGAGATACCAAAACAGAGGGAGCTGCAAATGTTCCAGGCAAGCAGCTCGTAAAACCAATTCTGTAGCCCACATACGCTGTATTTTCTAAATCTGTTAAATAACGGTGGTGAGAAAGGCTCCCGAGGTGCTGTCACTTTGCAACTTGCACGAGCACATGGCAGCACGCACACAGCCATTAGGAATAGGATGCGTACCTACAAGCACCTCGTTTGTGTGTGGGCCGTAGATATTCGAGGTGTCTGCACAACAACCAAAAGCATCCTCAGAAATTACGGGGTTCAACAAATCGGTCGACTCCAACTCGTAAAGGAGCAGCTGTACCATGAATAAGTAACATTAAAAATCAAAATCTGTCACCAGCCATGCATCTGCAGCAGCAGGGCTGGCAAAGTCCCCCGACCCCAGACAGACAATGATTAGATATGCTGAAGTTAATGTTTTTGTAGTTATCAGAGAGGTCGCTTCATCACTCCATCCTCTCAAGGCACAGCTAGGACTCATATCCAATCCCACAGGAAGAACGTGATTGAAAGTGCTACTGATGTTAATAGTCTGCGCAAGCACCCAAAAGCATGTCAAGCACGCAGTGCAAGCCAACCAACCAGTTACAGAAGAAGTCAACGATTACGGGAGCCCTCTGTGTGTTGGGAATGTGCATGCATGTATTCATGCATGCATGTGTTCGGCTGTATGGGTGCAGGAATGTGTGCAAGGGAACAGCATGCGTGTGTGGGGAGCGATGAGGGTCCACGACCAGAATGAGAGAAGCAACAATAGAGGGTAAAAGACACAGATTGAGAGATTCCTTGGAAAAATTAGAATGTAGAATCTCACCCAAGTGTGTGACACCAAGTTGCAAAGCCCTGCAGTCCCAAAAAGCCATGAGACTAACCTGCACACTCATACTACCAGGTGCTCGCTGTTTTTATGTAAGGAGGGCGAAAAGGGTACGACACCCCCCCTGGCAACCCACCCACCCACACCCACCCACCACCCCCCCCACACACACACACACGCACACGCACACGCACGCACGCACACACACACACACACACACACACACAGGCAGAGAGAAAGGGGGGAAGAGGGAGGGGGGGGGAAGAGAGAGAGAAGGAGAGTGAGAGAGTGTGTGTGTGAGAGAGAAAGAGAGTGTGTGTGTGTGTGTGTGTGTGAGAGAGAGAGGGGGGGCGAAGTGGAGGGAGAGCAAAGCAAAAGGGGGAGAGGGTGAATGGCGGCTGTGAAAAGGACGGGGCAACAGAAACATGAAGAGAGACTGGAATTCCTTCAAGAAGGACAGAAATGACACATCAGACCAGGTAATTTCTAAAGCACAGGAATGAAATGAGGTCAATGAAAGGTCGGGACAAGCACCCATCAACAGGAAACTGTCCCTGACACAGACATGATAAGCAACAGGTTCTAAAACTGTGGGAGCACGGGATCTCTCATTAGGCAGGTCACCTGTGAATCACAGCAATTCCTTCTTCCTCTGGCACGGAATTTGTCGTGTAAAAGGCAGCTGCAGAACCACCATGTCAGTGTCAGCGCACCTATTGTACGAGTGGAAACGCAACTCCGTCTCTTTCCTCCAAGCAAATGCGATCGAACAGGGAGTCCCACGGTGTGGTGAATTAAGAAATTAAAGCAAACTCCATTAATCTTTGCTTCTGACTTCGTCTAAATGTAGCGCACGAGCACAAGGGACGGACCCGACACCTCCGGTACTGTGGTGCAACAGGTTCAATTAGCATGATATTGATGAGCACCTAAATCATGATTGATACTTACTTAAACCCATACATCCAAAGCCCTGTGCGGACGAAACGGCCCCCTGGCTGCCTAAAGGGCGCATCGGGATCTTCCGTGCAAGGGCCATACGACCTATCTCCGGTCCAACAGAAGGAAGACAAGCACCTCAAACTGTTAACCCAGAATAGCTTGTCTCTGTAGACGTGCACTTACTTCTTTGTGTCACTACCTTCTCGAGCAAAGCTGGTGACAATTCAGTCCAAAAAGGAAGAGGAAGCTTCGTCCGCACAACAAACTCCGGAAAGATTTCCGAGCTCGAGGCTGCTTATCGATCCGCAGTTTGTTGCAGATACGGATCTGATGCGAATCTAACGTACTTCGAACTTCGAAATTCGAATCCGTATTCGTAGCAATGTTGGATTTTGATTCAAAATCTTTGCATTGCTGCGATTCGCTGTACGAACCCGTCACAACTTGGGAACAAGGAAGATGGGGGGCGAGAGCCCTAAACTCCCACCCCAATACTCCCGGCAGTGTGAGTCTTACTGTGTGACCCCACTTCGATGATCTTTGCCACCCTCTCCCCCCGGGAGATATGTCGAGTAATAAGAAAACCCTTGCAAAATCTGGAAGGAGTAAAAACCCCCTATACCAACGCCCGTACACAACATACTGATGAGGACTAGTATGGTGTAAGTTTAAGTTGCTCAGGTCAGTACCTGTAGTTGAGAGTTTGGGTGGTAGTCCTGGGGCAGATGTGGCCAGCACGATGCCCCAGAAGGTCCCGTAACCATTCAAACAAGAAACTGGAGTGTGTTGGGGTCATATTATCGTGGCAGTTATGACGTGTGTTAAGGTCATATTATTGTGACAGTCTAAGTAGATATTTTCTTCAATGTCGTGTACGAGACAAATTCAGTGTTTACTTAGCAAAAGGTAGGTTACTAATGTCTAGTTTATGAGGGCTGCCAGAAACGTCAGCCTTTAATACCAGAAGCCTCACACAGTGTATTATTGTTGTACGTAATGACCTAGATCAGGTAATAACTTCGGGAGCACTACTGTTGGACTTTTTCAGAGGTATTCTTCTGACTCATCCTTGGCAAAACAGTCGTGCATGCCAGGCTGACCTGGACGGCGCGACACTGTTGTGCCTTAGGTGTAAACTACTGCATATGTCTTCCAGCTAGTCCTAGGAACTTGGCTGTGAAGCGACATAATTCCATGACAGACTTCAGTCTCCTTCACGTAACTTCACGTAGAGGTTAGGACAACTTTGCATTGACTCACACAGCATCGTGGCACTCAGTGGAATTTGTTTTCTGGGACCTCGAATACGTATTGGAGGTCAGTCAAACTAATTATCAGGCGGCCACATCAGTGTGTTGATTTGCGTACATGATATGGGACCTTTAGTTGTATTGGCTAGGACCCATCATATGTATTCGATTACCAATTTAGGACCTTTTGTCGTGAGAGCCCTTGTGGGACTCGACTCGTCCTTTATCGAGTCCCTTGGACGCCAAACACGGTCTGGTATTTAATTGCTGGATGCAACGGCCTTGGTATTCTTTGGTTGGCCTCTACGAGCCACGTCCGAGCGTCCTGTTCGAAGTAAAGCAAATTGCACTTGTATTCTGCTTGTATTTGCTGTTGGAACAGTAGCACGTGTTTGCTATCAGCAGTGATTGGCGCTGATTCGATCATGTTGCTCTGGATGTAAGAGCCTTGAAAAACAAGTTCAACAAACTATTCTGGGACGAAAGGAGCCCTCTCTCTGAGTTCCTAAGCCATTTTCAAAATCTTTCGATGTTAATTGAGGGGTAAAGGTCAAATAGCGACCTCCTTCAAAAGCTTAGAACTCAAGTGAACCAGCAAATCAATACGTATATTGATACTGCTTTTGCTGGGGAGGTGGACCCGAGACTGCTGGATGTCCTGCAGGCCCTCCGAAATTCAAATTTTACTCATATGCATAAGTCGGGTTTGTTTGTCCCATCAATGGAAACACCCAAAATCAAGGGCCAAGACTGGCGTGACCGTTCTGGTCATTTCACAGGAAACAAGAGACATCGCACTTGGCCGCACAGCAACCAGAACAAACAGGCTCGTGGCGGTAATCAGAATAATCAACACCAGGGCCAGGGCCAGGGCCATGGCCACGGCCAGGGTCAGGGCCAGTCTGGTGGCAGAAGTACCCCCACAGGGGGCCACTTTAAACAACAACATGGAAGGGGATCCAGTGGTGATTTCCGCGGGAGGGGTGGCCGAGGCTTTGCTGGCAGGACTTCACAGGTAAATGCTCATGCGTGCCTGAATGAAATCTCCTTGCATCCTCCTGCTGAAATTTTAAACTGTACAATCACTCAGGATTCGCCTGATGTTGAAGTAAACTTCAACGAGAAATTGCCACCTGATCCCTTACCAACAGTTGTGAACAACCCACCTGATATTCCTCTTCCATCTGAGGACGTTCATGAGACAATTAATGCTGCTCACGTTGAGCAGGGGCACGTTCCAGACGAACAAATGTATAGAAAATTGTCTGAAGTCTATTTCTCTGCATCAAAAAGACCCAGGCTGACAATGACTATGCTGGGATCGGTGACAGGGACAAGGCAGTTGAGAACTGTCCTTGATACTAGAGCATCAGTCTCCTTCATTTCGTCAAAAACCGCGAAGAAGATTGGACACAAAATCAAGTATTGCAACGTGTCAGCCCGCGGCCCAGACGGATCTGCGTTGAACATCAAAGGCAAAGTTACGTTTCCCTTACAATTGGGGACTCTTTCAACCAAAGTAACCGCCTTAGTGACAGATCTGGCAGTGGAGATCCTGTATTTAGGAGACGACTGGCTAGTTGAAAACAAATGCATATTGGACCTGGGCCTGGGAACTGTATCCATCATGGCTGGCAAAACCAAACATGTGTTTGATTTGGGCACCAGCAATTTGGCAGACGTCAATCCTGAAATTCAAAGTCTGTTGGAGGAATATGTGAAAGGTTATGGGCAGAGAGAACACCTGTAAGTCCGCAAAAGGATTTGTCAATGCACTGTAGAGGTTTCGTCAGTCAGACCTCGACACACCCTTTGCACGCGACTGATACAGGTTCGACAGGAGCGCCTTCCCTTGCGGCAACCAAAAAGCAAGTGCGACTGTCTCAAACACAAATCAAATATGCAATAGCAAGCTTCAACTTGTAGCAAACAGACAGGACTTCCATTCCGTGGCACAGGATTCGGCCAACCAACGAATTCGATTACATGGGACAATATTACTGCTTGCCCTACTGGCACAATCTCATATACGCATAAATTACTTCTCACATCAGCTGGTTTCATATCATCGTCTCAGACATGTTCTGTGCCGGACCTGAGTCCGGCACACTCGTTCCCTTGACGACCTAACAGCACAGCTTTGCGACAGTCAACGAAATATCTAACCAAATAGGAATTATCTCATTAAATCACAACTACATCAATACCTGTAAGTCCGCAAAAGGATTTGTCAATGCACTGCAGAGGTTTCGTCAGTCAGACCTCGACACACCTATTGCCCCAAGCATTACGATTTAGCCAGAGCAATGAGCAACATTGCAAATGCAGTGGTTATCAAATACATCATGCTATTCTATCATCTGTCAAAGTGCCAACGTACCCTTTGCACGCGACTGATACAGGTTCGACAGGAGCGCCTTCCCTTGCGGCAACCAAAAAGCAAGTGCGACTGTCTCAAACACAAATCAAATATGCAATAGCAAGCTTCAACTTGTAGCAAACAGACAGGACTTCCATTCCGTGGCACAGGATTCGGCCAACCAACGAATGACGAGTCTGTCGCCTCCAGCAGTTAAATACCTGACCGTGTTTGGCGCCCAAGGGACTCGATAAAAGTCGAGTCCCTGAAAGCTTCTCATTCCAAAAGGTCCCTAATTGGTAATCCAATACGGATGATGTGTCCTAGACAAAATACCTAAAGGTCCCATTTTCTATACCTAATTAAACACACTGATGTGGCCGCCTAAGAATTAGTTTGACTGACCTCGAATACGTATTCGAGGTCCCAAAAACAAGTTCCACTGAGTGCCACGATGCTGTGTGAGTCAATGCAAAGTTGTCCAAACCTCTATGTGAAGTTACGTGAGGAAGACTGAGGTCTGTCAAGGAATTATGTCGCTTCACAGCCAAGTTCCTAGGACTAGCTGGAAGAAGTATGCAGTAGTTTGCACCTAAGGCCCAACAGTGTTGTGCCGTCCAGGGTAGCCTGGCATGCACGACTGTTTTACCTAGGATGAGTCAGAAGAATACCTCTGAATAAGTCCAACAGTAATGATCCCTAAGTAATTACCTGATCTAGGTCATTACCTACAACACTTCCCCTTGGACGTTTCAGAGGTCCAGCTATTGTACTACTTCTCAGGCAACGCCCACTGTAGTACATGCTTCTGGGTCAGGCGTGCTTCGGGGGAGTTACTAGTGAAGGAGGTAGCTAATCTCCTCACCCTCCGCCTTTGCCCGTGGTCACTCGGTCGTGGTGAACACCAGCCGGAAAATAAGACGTCACTCGCGTGAAACGACACCAAGTGTATTGCGGTGAATCTTGAACAACACAGGGACGAGTGGTTTCGTAAAGATGTCCGCCACATTCTTCTGGGTGGGTACATACTTCACGTCCACGTCACCCTGAATGACAGCAGCACGTGCATGGTGAAATGCCACAGCAACATGCTTGGTGTACTTGGAATTTACAAGATTCCGTAAATTCCGAACACACCCAGAGTTATCAATGAACAGAGGAGGTTTCCACACATCAACATGAATCTCCTCCAAGAAACCGCGAAGCCAAATGGCTTCTTTGACAGCATGACTAGCAGCTCGAAACTCTGATTCCACTGTTGATGTAGCAGTGGCACTTTGTTTCTTGCTGCCCCAAACAACTGACCCACCATAAACTTGGAACACGAAACCTGTAGTGGATGCTCGCATATCTAGATCACCCGCATAGTCGGCATCGACATAACCCTCAAGAGGAGATGTGCCCCCACCAAGCTGGAGTGCAAGATCCCGAGTGTCCTTTAAATACCGGACCACTCGAAGACCTTCTTGCATATGTGCAGTGGTAGGTGTGCCTCTATACCGTGAAAGAACCCCTACCGCATGAGCAATATCAGGACGTGTGGTATCAGCTAAATACAGAAGAGAGCCAATCAGCTCACAGTAACGATGCCCGGGTTCCAAAGCAACCCCAGCCCCATCAATGGGATTGGACTGAGTGGAGTGGCTGGTGTGCACAAATGATTTACTCATGGGTGTGTCATAGGCCCGTGTGTCACCACTAAGTCCAAAACTGTCCACCAATGCATCTATCTTCAGCCCACTACTCATCCACATCAGCTTCCGCTCTCGATCTCGAACAATCTGACATCCCAGGAAATCCTTGACTTCCCCAAGATCATGAATAGAAAACTCTTTCCCTATAGTCTCCTCAAAGGCCAATACACGTGGGAGAGCCTTTGACATGATCAGCATGTCGTCTACAAAGAGAACCAAATACACAGGATCTTCCCCTGGAACATTTGACACATAGATTCCTGCATCTGACATGCATGCAGTAAATCCATGTTTAGCCAGTGTGGCATCAAGCGTATGATACCAGGCACGTGGAGCTTGTTTGAGGCCGTACAGAGCCTTACGCAAGCGACACACTTGGGGACCACCATTGTGAAATCCTGGAGGTTGGGTAACGTAAACCTCTTCCTCCAGATCCCCATTCAAAAAGGCCGTCTTTATATCGAGCTGATGAATTTCCATATCCTCAGCAGCTGCCTTACACAGAAGAACACGTCGAGCCCCAAAGCTACTGGTGGGTGCGAAGACTTCGTCCACATCAATACCCTGAATTTGACGACATCCTTGTGCAACAAGACGAGCTTTGTACCTTATAACATTACCATGGGCATCGACTTTAACAGAATAGATCCAGTGAACTGGGATGACTTTCTTTCCTCTGGGTCTTTCAGTGTACTCAAAGCACTCATGAGCATCGAGAGAGTTCTTCTCCTCGATCATGGCTTGTTCCCAAAACACCCACTGATCAGACATTCGTGCCTCACGATAGTTACTTGGTACAGGAATCTTGCTAAATCTCACTCCTGCAGGACTAGCAAGGCAAGCACGTAGAAAAGCAATACTGGCAGGTTCACTGGCATCCCCTCCTGAATCCGCGGTACGGAACACACATGAAGGCATCTCTTCACTGGGTTCTGCCCCATCTTGCTCATGCAAAATGTCTCTAACAATCCTGGCAGATCCTGCCCATGGATTATCTGAGCTCTGCCTTGTGGCAGATGGTAGATTATCAAAGAATGCAACCTTGCCTCTGGAGCTCATCTGACCCACTACTCTCCGTGCTTCCTGACTCCCGCTCTCATCTTCTCTCACAGCAGCAGCAGTTATCATCTCTTCATGTTCACATACCATCTCAGAATGGTCCACTGCGTCATGCACATTGCTAACTCGAAGTCGAGTTTCACGATCAGATTCACATTTTGCATTAACAAGCCTCCCTACAGCCTCATCACGTACATGCATAGCAACAGCATTGTCATCGCTACACTGATCAACAGCACTTGAATCACCCTCCACTGCAGAGTCAGTGTCAACTCCAGTACCCCTCCCAGTACATTCTGCTTCTCCTGCTTCCCCTACGTCTCCTGCTTACCCTGGTTCCCTGGACGTTGTAATCCCCCCTTCTTCTGTACTGGTGTCATCATGTACAGTGACGGTGGTAGGAGCTTCATCAGCAGCTTCGATCCCAGCCTGCTCTGTGATGTCACCAGACTTGGGTTGCTCTTTACGAGCATTTCGTTGCTGCAGACGCTCTGCACGTGTCAAAGCTCCAGGCTGCAGCTGGAAACGTGCCGTACCACCAGGCCGGGGGAATGCGCCCGGGGTGCGTGAAGTTGGAGACTTGGCCAGTGGTACTGCCATGAGTCTCAGTCGGGCTATGGTGCGAATCCCTCCACTGGTGGTTGGTGCAGAGGTCCCATGCCTGGTAGCAGCATGCATGCGCCTGGGCACCTCACTGACTCCAGGTGATTGGCTTGAGGATGCTGGACGAGGCGCTGTAGAGCCAGGAGACGCCACTGGGGATGACGCGGCGGGGGCGCAGGGTGCAGTGAGGTTGGAGTGCCTAGTGCGCGCAGGGGGTGCACAAGGTGCGCGGGGTGCAGTGGGGTCTGGATGCAGTCGGGCAGTTTGAGGGCGAGCTGGGGAGGGTTCATCGTCCTCGCTACTGTTGTCCTCCATGGGAATTGTTGCCTCAGTGGATGCAGGGGTCTCCAATTCCACAGGATTCAGCACCTGGTCCAGGCTGGGTCCCGGTTGGGGTGAGGCTGGGTCCGGATCCGGGCTAGATCCAGGCTGGGTTGCAGATACAGGACCAGGCCCAGCAGCTTGCAGCCCAATGGCAGACGCACCACTCAGGCTCTCCACAAAATGTACACTCGGAGACACCACTGTCCTACCAGGCAGTCGGACCTTGTACCCCTTGGTGTGTGGACAGTATCCCACAAACATACCTGCCTCAGACTGTGCACCCAAAGATGTCGTAGAATGCACAAGTTAGGGAGAATTTCCAAGTTGTGAGAGAGAGAGAGACAAGGCCGGATGGCCGACAAGTTGGACGCTCTTTCCAATTACAAGTAACCCCCACCTCACGGAGCTTCCACTCCCTACTTGTGGTCTACTAAGCTTCCAAATTACCTGAGTGCGTGTCTTCCCGTGGCTTACGTCTCTATCCGTTCCTTCCCGTGGTTCGTGATCGTGTGTTCACGTTCCTCCAATGGTAGCGCACTAGTCCACCAAACCTCTACAATAGTATCTAGAAAATATCCTAGAATCCTACTATGAGAGTAACGTCCATAACTATCCAATGGAATTCGACGGCTAGGAAGCCAAGGCTAGACGCTAGGCACGTGCGTACTCGCGTTGCTCGTACGACATGTGCGCCACATGTGCGCCTAGGCTAGGGGGTAAGGGAAATGTCCAGAAATGCCGGGAAATCCCTACATTCCATCACATCATCCCCCCCTTAATTCCTGCATGTCCTCATGCAGCCACATACACACATACAGTAGACCACAATTATAAGGGAATGGTCGTCACCGAACGGCCCATCCACCAGCGCCGTTAGACCCTTGCCGAATGGGTTACATTAGGGTCCCCGCCTCCAAGTTATTCCCCTATCATCCCAAGCAATTGACTAAAGCGTCCATTTTTTTTTTTTTAATTTATTTATTAGGTGTGCTTTATTCCAGTCCTAAGTACAATACTGTACGATACGATACGACACGGTACGATAATTACGATAAATTACGGCGAACTACGACGAACGTTCGCCTTATTCCTTTCGAACTATCCAAGTCCGCCTTTATTGACACATCCCTATTTATTATTTATTAAAACAATACAATGCTTGTGACACAACCGATAAACAATCCGAACAAGATAAATATGACACAAGTGTAGCTCAGTCCACAATGCTTTCCTAAAGTGGCTATCCATACAACACAGTTTCTTTATGATACATTGTCCATACTGTACACATAAGGTACACATATAGTACATAGAAAGAAATCCAGCCCAAGATGCCAAGTAGTCCATATCCAAGGGTTCCAAGTAGCCCATAGCCAAGGGTTCCAAGTAGCCCATAGCCAAGGGTTCCAAGTCACTTCTGTACTTCAAGCCCACGTCCCAAGTGCTAGTTAAGCAGACTGCGGTTGCGCGCCATGTGTACTTCAATTCCTATCCCTGAATGCAGAACCCCGAGTTCAATGCATCGAAGCGGTATGAGGCCTCATGCCACACATACCGAGGTAGGCAACCTACCCCGTCCCTTGTCCCAAAGTACACAAGATATACAGTCCCTACCATAGGTCCCGTCCCATGTATTCCCAGACACCAGGTGGGAACTCCACAAGTGGAATGAGGGGGACAACCGTCCGGAGGGGCCCGTTCAAGGGAAGGTGTCGCGCAGCGCCACCTGGTCCCAAATGGGCGGGGCGAGCCCCTGGAGTCTATGATAGGTATTAACCAGCCCGGGATGGGTCTCGAATGCCTCCTGAGATTCCCATGAGTCCTCTGTGGCCCCATGGCCTGCCCACTTTACAAGGTACTCGAGAAAGGGTGTGCCATCCTCAAAATGGTAGGAGAACCCATCCTTGTCGTGCAACAGCCGGTGATCGACTAGTGCATCCACTACCCACTCCAGGTGAGTGGTACCATCCGCTTTGGTGATGACTTTTGGGGGGCAGTATCCACGCGACTGCGCCTCCTCACGTGTCCAGTATGGCTTCAAATAGCAGACATTTATGCGGGGGTGGATGTCCAACCGGTCCGGAAGATCCAGTGTGACGAAGTTAACGTTGTCGGGCGTGACCGCCATGACCCTGAAGGGTCCCACGTGCCTGGGCTGCAGCTTGCTAAATCTGTTTGAAGTTAGCGTGGGGGCCGCACGGGTTGAAAGGAGGACATAGTCCCCTTCCTGGTAGATGGCCTCCCTCCTATGCCGGTTGGCATAGGCCGTCTGACGGTCTTGAGCTGCACGCAAACACTTCCTTGCAAGGGTGATTTTGTCTTGCATTTTTCTCATGAAGAGATCAGCCCTATCCACCTTAGTGCCCTCCATGTGTCCCACCGCAAACGGTATATTTGGATCTTGCCCATATGTTAACCTGAAGGGTGTGGAGTTTAGGGAAGTTTGCCAAGAGTTGTTGTAGGCAAATTCCGCCACTGAAAGGTAATCCTCCCACTCCCTTGGGTTATCCTTGACATAGTGTTTCAAAAAATCTTCCAAGATCCTATTCACCCGTTCCGTTTGACCATCTGACTGAGGATGATATGCCGTAGTTCGAGCCGGCTTGCACCCCGTCAGACTTAGAAGTGTGTTCATGAAATTATTCACAAACCGAGGATCTCGGTCCGAAACAATTTCTTCAGGGAAACCGTGATACTTCCATACTTTATCCCTCATCAGAACAGCAACTTCATAAGCATCTGCATTGGTAGTGGTAGGGGCAAAGTGGGCACATTTGCTCAACCTGTCAACCACTACCCATATTGCGTTATGCCCGTGTTTGCTTTTAGGCAGTCCCGTGATGAAATCTATTGAGATGCTTTGCCATTTCCTTGTGGGGATTTGTAAAGGGTGTAAGAGTCCTGCGGGTAACTGGTTTGAGGCCTTCACCCGCTGGCATGAATCACAATACTTCACATACTCCCGCACATCCTCCGCCATTCCCGGCCACCACCAGTCCCGCTTCACTAGATCATACATCTTCGCAAAGCCTGGATGACCAACAGAAGGAGGTTCATGCAAAGCTTTCAATATGTCCTGCCGCAGATTCCTAGCAACTGGACCTTCCTTATCCCGGACTTCATAAAATGCAGGCACATATTTTCTTCCCTCCCTTCCAAATTCCCAAACCCCGTCCGTAAAGTGAACTTTTCTCCTATTTGCCCTTGTTCCCAACCACGAATCATGTGCGTAAGCACCCTTCAACAATTCCAAGAAGGTGTCACACCCGTCAGACCCGAGGGTGATGGAGCCCGAGCGGGCCCTCCCGTCCCCATCCATCGAGGTTGCATTGGTCCCCTTCCCGGGGTTGGGCTCCGTGGAGACGTTGCGCTGCTGTTGTCCCTGGAGCTGTCCCTGGAGGACTGGGTTCCTGGACAACGCATCCGCAACGTTAGTCTTTCCAGGCTCCCAAACCCAAAGAATGTTGAACTCCTGCAACTTCTCAGCCCACCGTGCCCTCCGAGGGCTTAAACCAACCTGTTGCTGAAGAAAAGTGTTACACTTATGGTCTGTGGTGACAGTGACTTGTTTCCCTAGGACATAACATCTCCATTCCGTCAAGGCATACACTACAGCAAGTAACTCCCTCTCAGTTGCAGAATAGTTCCTTTCTGCACTATTGAGCTTCTTACTGTAATAAGCAATGACTCGACCTTCCTGCAATAGTACAGCGCCAACCCCAAAATCACTCGCATCACAAATTACCTGGAAGGGTTTACGAAGGTCTGGCAGTGATAGTATGGGTGCCTGTATTAATGCATCCTTGAGAGCCGCAAGGGCCTCATCTTGCTCCTTTCCCCAAGTCCAAGAACTTTTGCTACTGGACAGTTTAGTCAAAGGTGCAGCAAGTGAGCTGAACCCCTGAATAAATTTTCGAAAATAATTTGCAAGCCCCAAAAATCTACGCACGTCGGTGACGTTTTGGGGTGTGGGCCAATCCTTGACTACCTCCACCTTTTGGGGGTCCACTTTCAGTCCATCCTTGCCAATGATATGCCCGAGGTATTTGAGTTCTGAGCATAAGAATTCACATTTGGCAAGTTTTGCAAACAATTCCTTTTCCCGAAGGCGTTGGAACACCTTCCGAAGATGAGCATAATGCTCCTCTTCATCCCGACTGAAAATTAGAACATCGTCAAGGTACACTACCACAAACCCTTCCCTTATGAAATCATGAAAGATTTCATTCATTAGGCGTTGAAAGGTAGCGGGGGCGTTGGTGAGTCCAAAAGGAAGCACTAAGAACTCATACAGCCCAAAGGGTGTACGAAACGCTGTTTTAGGAATGTCTTCCTCCTTTAGCCTTACTTGATGATAACCACTGAGGAGGTCCAGACTTGAGAAAATCTTAGCACCTTTAAGTTTATCAAGCAAGTCGTCTATGCGAGGGAGAGGGTACCTATCATGAATGGTGATTTTATTTAATGCCCTGTAGTCTATAACCATTCGGTATGTGCCCTCCTTCTTCCTCACAAACAAGACCGGTGAAGCATATGGTGAACATGAGGGGCGTATGTGTCCCTTAGAAAGTAGTTCATCCACAGTTCGCTCACATTCCTCAGTTTCTTCCACGGACAAGCGGTAAGCAGGACGGTTTGGAGGAGTTATTCCTTCCTGCACATTAATAGTGTGATAGACTTGTCGGTGTGGGGGTAGTCCTGGTAGCCCATTTGGAAAAATGTCCTTGTACTCCCGGAGCAAGTGTGCTAGCCGCTCAGGCTTTTTTACACAAATTTCCTCTAGAGGGTCCGAAGGCTTACCCGTGGTGACCTCGGATTCTCCCTCTTCCTCTTCCTTTTCCTCTTCCCTTTCCTCTTCCTCTTCCACTTCCTTCTCCACTTCTAGGCAACTCTCCATATCCGGGGCCGTGCCCGAGGTATCCCCCGGCGCAGAGTTGTGTAAGGAAGTCCCGGATGACTCCGTCGAGGGGTCGTCCATATCCACCAAAGGTGGCATCTCTTCCTGTTCATCCCAACCAACATGTTCATCCTTGGCCATGACATTGAACAAGCAGGTTTTCCAATGATCCCGTTTCCCTTTCCTGGTGTTTCCTAATTTGATTCCCCATCCCAACTTCTTTCCCAAGCCTTTTCCATGTTTGTTTAACAAGACCCATTTGTTATTGTGTCTAATATGAGCCTTGCCAGCTCTCACATTAACATTAGCATGTCGTGGTGCTAGCCAATCCTGTCCCAAAATTATGTCAATTCCTTCCATTATTGAGTCACACACAAGAAAGGAGTGTCTCGTAATGATAGATGGAGCAAACCGGACACTCAAATCCACTTTCCCATTTGTGTGTGTTACTGTCCCATCAGCAAGTGTGACGGGTGAAGTCCTCTTGTTATACCTCAAACCTTGCAAAACTTTTTCCCGGACAAAAGAGTGTGTGGCCCCGGTGTCCATTAAAGCTTTACATTGTTGTCCCCTTGCCATGACAGGAAATGTGAGGTTAAGAGGTGCAGCACTTGACGTTGAACCCAACTGACAAGATGCTTTGGGTGCTGCATAAGCTAAAACAAAGGAAAAAGGAAATGTACATTGCTGTCCTTGAAAAGAAAAGCATTCCCCTTTTGAGCCCCTAGCAAGAATTTTCAGGTTTGCGCGAGAGCGTAACCGCAAAAAGAAACTCCTACTTTTCCACACCTTCTGGCCTATCACAAAGCATGCACTGACTTGTGAGTTTTCTTTTCGTTCAGCAAGAAAAGATTCAATACAAGTCTCAGCTTTGTGTTTGCCAGGAACAATCAGAGGTGTATTCCAACTTCCCAAGGATTTCTGAACAAGAGAAGTTAAATATGAAAAACAAATTTCATTCATGACTAATCTTGTTTAGGGCCCTTGCCCTTCCCTTTCTGTTGTGTTAATTAATTTTATGCCTTTCCCTCAGAGGAGTAATAATGGCAAGTCTCCGTATGAAGACAATACCAATTAGGAAAGAGAGGCAGAACCCTGAGTTCTGCCAGGCAATACATGCATTTGAACGAAGACTATCATAACGCAAGTTACAGACACGTTTGTAGAAAGGAGGCATATGGGGCAAGCACGGATAGGGAAGGCACTTGGTTGGAACTATAGTGGCTCTCCGGGTGTCTATCAATCAGTTGCTAACCAGTCCTTGACTTGTATATGTCCATGCCTACTTAACAACGCACAAGTAGGAGGACATCGTCTAACACCCTCCGTGCCGCCACCATGCAGGTGACTTAATCCTTATTGTATTCCTGGATTTAGCACTCAGATGAACATTGTTAGAACATGTTAGACATATAGAGTTGAGTTTAGCTCATCGGACAAAGTAATGAACACGACCTGGGTGAGAGCAGGTTAGGCGTGTTTGAACTGCGTCACCTTGTTAGGAGAGATGAGAGATATTGTAACACTTGGTTGGAACTATAGTGGCACTCCGGGTGTCTATCAATTAGTTGCTAACCAGTCCTTGACTTGTATATGTCCATGCCTACTTAACAACGCACAAGTAGGAGGACATCGTCTAACACCCTCCGTGCCGCCACCATGCAGGATACGCCAAGCCCAGAATATTTCAGGTTATGGGCCCACGGGCTCGGATGCTGAGAGTGGGTGGCGCCTAAATCGGAGCTCACTAGACTGTGAATGGCGAAGAAGCGGACAAAGCAAACAGCCAGGAAGACCACCAACCTCAACGTTCCAGCGCGCTTGAGATCAGGACCTCCGTCATACAACGAACTAATCAGAGAAGGAGGACAACGTGGAGACCGCAATCCTGACGAGAGAGCCTTTATCGTCAAAGACTACATCTTTCACCTTCACGTTGGCTGTCCGTTAGCTCAACCCACCTGGTTCAGAAGTAAGATCTTGCTGCTACCTTGCGAGTACTGGAGTTATAAGACAACTGGGGAATTATGACTTCCAAGAAGAAAGGATCATCAGCTAGTGGAGCATCAACGTCAAGCAGTGAACCAGCCTCATCCACACCCATCAGAGAACCGTGTACTCCCAGCACCTCAAGAGGCAGCGGAGATGAGCTGCCCAAGATTATCCCAACAAATGTCAAGGTACACATAAAACTGAAGGAACGGGGGACAAATATTATTGTTTGGAAGAATGCATTTTTGGCAGCAAATGAGTCAAAAGGGTCTTTGCCTGCCATCCTGGAGGCTATGCCTGGTACAGCACATGACGCAGCCGCAATGTTACTGATTTATGAGTCAGTCCCAGAGGAATGGCTGGGACCTCTGTCTAATCTGCCCTCTGCTTATGATGCATATGAGTTCATCTGCAGAAAGTTTATTGGTGGATATAATATCGAGGCCAATGCAGATTGGCTCCAAGAAATGAGCCAGGGAATGAAACATGACGAGACGATTTCGCAATATGTCAACAGAATGATCAACCTGAAGGCATGCCTTGACAGGAACAACCATGCTCTACTGGATGCACACGTTGCAACCCAGATTGTGCAGGGCTTGCCTGATGCAGCTAAAGAGCCAGGAATGATCACAACTGCTGCAGCACAACCCCTGGAGAAGCTGGCTGGACTTCTGCGCAACACAGCAGCTGCAGTGGGTTTTGATGAATATGCTCCTCGCCAACCAAGGGTTTTGGCTCTTGGACAAGGCTCCAGTGGAGCCAATACCCCACCAGCTGCCAGTGCAGTCCATCAGCAGGCCCAACCAACTGTCTCTGAGGCCAAGTCCGAGACTAAGGGCATCTGCAACTACTGCAATAAGAAGGGGCATTACTGGAGGGACTGTCGAAAGAGGAAGCGGGACGAGGAGACCCAACGGAACGTAGTGGCAGCGGTCCAACAATTGCAGGGAATGTGGCCACAGGGACCTCCACATATGGGTGGCCCACACCCTCCTGCAGCCCAGCTGGCGCACCCTGGACTGGATGCCTTTCCGGCATGGTTCCAACCCCCAGCTCCCCCACCTCCACCACCTGGAGGTATGCCATACATAATTTCCCTCAACATCCTGAAGACTCCTGTCAGAAATTCGTCTCTGCAATCCTGGCTGGTGGACAGTGGAGCATCTGTACATCTGGTGAATGATGTGACCCTACTACATAATCCAACTGTGCATGCCAAACCCATCCCATTACATCTGGCCACTTCAGATGCCACTGGAGGAATTGTAGCATCAGGCTCTGTCTGCATCCTCAGTCGAGTGGGAGTTCCCCTGTGGATACATCATGTTCAGTGTGTTCCTTCTGCAACCTCAAACATACTGTCAGTATCTGCAGCATTGCGGGATGGGGCAGTCTTTCGCACAGATGATGTTGGAGCGTTCACTGAAGTCTGTGGTCCAAACAGCTGGAGGTCTCGGATCAGTGCAGAGAAAGGGCTATTTTATATTCATCAAGTTGTAGCTCTGAGTCCCAGTGTTAACCACAGAAGAATTTCAGCTGCTGTGAAGTCCAAAACCCCCACCCAAAACTCACACAACTGTGCCAGACGATACCTCTGGCATAGCAGAATGGGACATCCAGGTGAAACATGGATGCAGCGCCTAACCAATGAGGACCTGGTCTCGGGACTTGATACATCCCTATGTCCCTGCTCCAATTGTCCAGTCTACTGTGAAGCATGTATTGAGGGAAAGACGTCTCGGCCTCCATTTGGAATAAGCAGTAGACCAGCTGTTGAACCACTTGACAGAGTACATATTGACACTGTGGGCCCCATTTTTCCTGCTGCAGTAACTGGTGAACGTTACTGGGTGACTGCTTTGGATGAGTCATCTCAGTTAAAGGCGGTCCTGCCTGTGAAGTCCAAAGATGCCATCAGTGCTGCTGTGAGGGACCTCATTCTATACTGGCAGACCCAGAAGAAAACCAAAGTGAAGTGTGTCCGGTGTGACCGTGGAACTGAATTTCTGAATGCCACGTTCAAAGAATTTTGTGCATCCCAGGGGACTAAATTGGAGACCTCAGCTCCTTACACCCCGCAACAGAATGGAGCGGCTGAAAGAGCCAATCGCACCCTCAAGGAACGTACCAGGACTCTTCTGGCTTTTGCAGCTGCCAGTCCAACGTTGTGGAAGGAGGCCCTGGAAACTGCATGCACCCTACTGAACATGGGTCCCAGTACCGGGAGGGACCGCACGCCATCAGAATTATTTTTTGGCTACAAACCAAATGTAACCCCACTGCGTACCTGGGGTTGCTTGGCCTTTGTGCACATTCCTGATGTCCAGCGCTCTGTGTTTTCCCCTAAAACTGTGCCAGGGATGCTTACTGGTTACTCAGCCTCCTCCAAAGCCTATCGGATCTATGTGGGAGGGGGTATCTGGAAGGAGAGCAGAGATGTGGTTTTCGTGGAGCACCTCAGGGGAGCCTCTCGGGTTGGCATGAGCGTTTCCTCAACACAGTCTACAGAGTTTCTGTGTCCTGAGCCCTCTGCAAGTGACACTCCCCCAGTCTTTCCCGGCACCTCCCCTGGCACAACCAACATCAGCCTTGAGACAGATCTTGATGACCCACACAGTGAGCCTGAGTACCTGCCAGCCTCCAGCAACCTCCCCACACAGCCTGTCACAGGACCCCCCAGTGAGGCTGAGCCCGAGCCTGAATCCAGAAGACTGTGTGACCCAGTGGAGATGGATCAAACCCTGGAGGCAGTACAGGACTTAGCCAGAGGAGTGAGACAGGACTCCCACCTTCGACCGCAGATGGAGCGAGCCCAGGAGGTCCTCAGACCAACTAGGTCTGATTGCCGCAACCACCAATTGGATGGCCTGACCCGGGCTCAACGACACGAACAACGCACTGCCGCCAAAGACCTCCTGCTGCCACAGGAGAAGGGAGAGAGCAGAGAGCGAGAGGGGTTGACTGAATGTGACTCTCTGTCACAGGGACCAGGGGAAGTGCAGCTAGAGGGTGATTCACATGAGGGGCATGAATTGCATGTGAGTGCAGTGAGGGGGGCAGCTACATGCAAAGCTGCAAATGGTCCCGGGGAGCTGAGCAGTATGGGTGGGTCTTGTTCAGTGACTGAGAGAAATGTAAGAGATGTGACCATGCAGAGTTCTTCTGGCAACCCGTCCAGTCAGAGCACTCCTGGACGGGACTGTGGTGGCAGCCACCGGTCAGAGGAAGCATCATATGCTTTCTCTGCACCAGCCAAACATGATTGTGAGCGGGAGACAGGATCTGCATCCTTGACTCCATGTAAGGGACGAGAGGAGGAGGTGAATCAGGAGCACAGACATTGTGGAGACAGACCAAATTACAAGTGCTCACTGAGAGGTACCTGTGCCTGGGAGAGTGATGTCAGAGATGTGAGGTCACTCCCAACAGTGACATGCAGTCGGTCTGAGAGGCATGTGGATCACATAAATCAGGGGAAGTATGCAGACACTCTGCCATATCCCGATGTTGCTTGTGAGAGACCTGAAGAGTCTGAACTCTTGCAGGCATGTCAGAGTGTGTCTGAGGAGGTGAATCGGAAGTCTGGACAATGTGAAGGGATTCCAAATTACAAAGACTGTCCGAGAGGTACCTGTGCATGGGAGGATGATGTGAGGGATGAGCAGAGTAACTTGTGCAAAGCCAAGTGTGAGTCCAAGCGAGAGCGTGCTATGAGAGAGCATTCTACTTCTACTGGAGAGCCTGTGATGTGTAACTCAGCGAGTGTCAGTGGAAGAGTAGTGGGTTCTTGAAATATTCTGGGCTTGGCGTATCCTGCATGGTGGCGGCACGGAGGGTGTTAGACGATGTCCTCCTACTTGTGCGTTGTTAAGTAGGCACGGACATATACAAGTCAAGGACTGGTTAGCAACTGATTGATAGACACCCGGAGTGCCACTATAGTTCCAACCAAGTGTTACAATATCTCTCATCTCTCCTAACAAGGTGACGCAGTTCAAACACGCCTAACCTGCTCTCACCCAGGTCGTGTTCATTACTTTGTCCGATGAGCTAAACTCAACTCTATATGTCTAACATGTTCTAACAATGTTCATCTGAGTGCTAAATCCAGGAATACAATAAGGATTAAGTCACCTGCATGGTGGCGGCACGGAGGGTGTTAGACGATGTCCTCCTACTTGTGCGTTGTTAAGTAGGCACGGACATATACAAGTCAAGGACTGGTTAGCAACTGATTGATAGACACCCGGAGTGCCACTATAGTTCCAACCAAGTGCCTTCCCTATCCGTGCTTGCCCCATATGCCTCCTTTCTACAAACGTGTCTGTAACTTGCGTTATGATAGTCTTCGTTCAAATGCATGTATTGCCTGGCAGAACTCAGGGTTCTGCCTCTCTTTCCTAATTGGTATTGTCTTCATACGGAGACTTGCCATTATTACTCCTCTGAGGAAAGGCATAAATTAATTACACAACACTTCCCTTGCCTTTACCTCACAGAAACTTGCAGTCCCAGTGAGTTACGATGTCCAGAACACTTGTCTAACTAGTGGT
>MVGU01001869.1:0-12500 GCA_002005505.1 Botryococcus braunii
TCCAGTGGACATTTCATGCCAGGTAATTTAGTTGGATCCCTCCGGAGGGGAGACTGTGCCGGCAGTGTCAACCATGTGCAGCATTACACGTGCTTGTAACCCTCTTCAAGCTTACTCCTTAGATCTTCGTTTACGTGGAAGCACTTAGTTGTACAAGCGGCCACATTAGAGAAGTTCACTCGCACCAATGGGAGCGGTGCCCACTCCCCAAACCACTGCCGGAAGGGAGACAGAAATTTGTTTCATGCTGGAACTCCTGAAGGTCCCTAGCTAGTGATAGTGTGACTGCATTTGCCCGGGCCCTTGGGGTTAACATGCTGACCCTTTGCTCCGTTTTATTGCTTTCCTTCATTTCACACTTTTTTCCCCCTGGTTTCAAAACAATACACAAATATCAAAACACACACTCACAAAAAAACACACACACACACACACAACACACACCACACAACACGCACACACAACACACACACACACACAAAACAGACTCATACACCTGGACGAGAACAGGGCTGCCAGCCACCAGAGGCTGATGAGATTGTGCAACCCCACAATGACCCGAACAGTTTGATATTATATAAATTATACCATGTAGTTTCGTCTAACGGCGAATTGTTGTACGTGGTGTAGATATGTGTGCGGTTGTATTCATTAAATCCTCATTTTCTTGGGCTGTGTGTGTTGTGTGTGTGTGTGTGTGTTGTGGTTGTGGTGTGTGTGTGCTGGTGTGTTGTGTGTGTGTTGTGTGTGTGTGTGTGTGTGTGGTGTGCGATGTGTGTGTGGTGTTCCCCTCCCCCCCTCCCCCTCCCTCCCCCCCCCTCCCTCCCTCCCTCCCCCTCCCCTCCCCTCCCTCCCTCCCTCCTTCCCTCCCTCCCTCCCTTCCCTCCCTCCCTCCCCCCCCCCTCCCTCCCTCCCTCCCCTCCCTCCCCCCCCCCCCCCCCCCCCCCCCTCCCTCCCCCCCCTCCCCCCCCCCCCCTCCCCCCCCCCCCCTCCCCCCCTCCCCCTTCTCCCTCCCTCCCTCCCTCCCTCCCTCCCCTCCCCCTCCCTCCCTCCCTCAGTTTATTACGTGCCTTTTCCTAATTGTGGCCTTGTGAGTGCGAACGGTGAGAGTAGTTTCGGTTACGGCAGAACTACGGTACTGCCATACAGACGGTACAATGATGACATACTAGTACTAGGAGGTAATATAGTATCCAGACACGTTTACATGCTAGTATTAAGCATGGATCACGGATAGGCTCAGCATTTGGTTGGAACTTGAAGGCACTCCGGGTGCTTGTTTCTGTTGCCAAACAGGTCACTGTGACACTGGTGTCGTTGCTCTGCTACTCACACACAGCTGGAGAACGACACCCGACTAAGCACCCTGCGTGTCCTCACCATGCAGTAACTAGGATACATTAGAACGATGCAATATGGTGCAATGTAGAACAATACAAGACTTGCGGTTGATATGTGTTGTTTGTTTGTCATCGGACAATGAGAGTTGATCAATCACCCCATATGCATGAGCGGGATAGGTTAGTTAAAATCGTGTCGGCCTGCCATATAAGAGAGAGGGAATGTATGGACTTAGTTGGAACTTCAAGGCACCCGGGTGCTTGTTTCTGTTGGCAATGAGGTCACTGTGACACTAGTGTCGTTGCTCTGTTGCTCACACACAGCTGTTGAACAAGTTCTGAACGACACCCGACTAAGAACCCTCCGTGTCCTCACCATGCAGGGAATATGCCAGCCCATAACCTTATAGGTTGTGGGCCCACCGCTTATCCGCTGAGTGTGTGGTGCCTGGACCGGGGACATTGCATTTTGAATGGTCAGGTCAACTTCGCAACGCAGCCACACGCAGTCAGCTAAGAAGAGGGCTGTTGCTAATCCTCCAGCGCATCTAAGGACTGCTGTACCTACCTACCTACAACGACAGACGGGTAGCTGGCGGAGACAGGGAACCTCGTATTAGTACTTCAGCATAGTTGGTGCAGGAGTCGCATGTCAAACACAGGTGGTCAGTCCGCAGGCCTGCATGAGATCTAGACGATCTGTACCATGTTCTATGACTAGTTGTGGATTAATCTTTTACGATAAGTGTCTGCATTTGATTGCTCTATGCAATTGTCCAACCCAACGTTGTGGGTGATACATATAGCAGGTGTTTATATAATATCATTTACTCGAGCTAGTAAGGTTGCAGTCACGGGCCTTGTGTTTTTCACACGTCCATGCAAGAACCGGCCGAGGCCGTTGGCAGGGCATCCAAATCAGGGGATGCTTTAAAGGCCTAGGTTCAAAACCTCCTACAAGGGGATGCATCATATGGCCAGAGGCCATTGGCCTCCCCTCCAGGACACTGTGGTGCGTCTTGCCCCCACGTGGACAGCAACAGCATGACGCTGTTCCCTGGAAATGTGTGGGTATGCCTCTAAGAAGATTTTGACTTCAACGGGAGATGGTTTCTTCTGAGCTGACTCTTGTCTTCACAGCCACTACATACATTGATGTATACTGTACGGAAAGAACTGAGCAATATTGATAGGATATTAATGAGATCTGGCGATTGGAGTCCAGCCATCAATTTTAGACCAGCCAAAGTTTCATAATTGCAAATGTAAATGTAAATGGTCCTGCAACATTTCTTACTCTTGTGAATTGTCCTTGTGCCGTATTGTCTCATCATTGTGCATGCCTCATAAAGATGTGTGTGTGTGCGTGTGTGTGTGTGTGTGTGTGTGTGTGTGTGTGTGTGTGTGTGTGTGTGTGTGTTGTGTGTGTGTGTGTGTGTGTGTGTGTGTTGTGTGTGTGTGTGTGTGTGTGTGTGTGTGTGTGTGTGTGTGTGTGTGTGCGCGCGCCTTGGGTGAGGTTCAGTCATTCCATAGAACCTGCAGAGGCACACCTGCGTACATGGCTCCAGAACTATGTCGAGGCCAGCCTAAAACAACTGCAACGGATATTTTTGCCTTTGGGGAGCTCCTTTTTAACCTCATGTCGCAGTGCTATCGCTTGGCGTCTCATGATTATAATACTATCGAGGAGGCTTGCAAGGTACGACTTTCTTGATGCGAGGCTCTCCACCATGTGTACCAGAAGTCGCGCAAGCTGGTGCACCTGATCACTGTCTGCACTTAATCAATTCACCGCAGGCTGGGGCTCCATCATTCAAACATGATCAGGGCGACGGAAGCGCCGATGACATATGATGCACGGGTATGAGATGTCCTACATAGGACGATATGTGTGCATCTGGCCCGTCCATGCATGGGCATGCTCGGACAGGCATGCGGAAGTTTAAGTCCAGCACCCGGTGTCATAATGCACCATTAACATGCAGCCTAACAGTGATCCTAATGTATGTGGCAGCTCTTCAGCTCGGTCGCAATACTATTACGACATGCATGGTACGTTGGTATCCTTAAGCCAAGCATGGGTAAGGAAACTTGACGAGGTCTGCTTCCCTTTCGGGGTAAATAATATACACAGTCAGCCCCCCCCCCCCACTTTCAAGCGGGCCCCAGGGGGTGTGCCAAACCAGGAACTCGGGCACAACCCTCTGTGCAATGAGCCAGCTGTACTAATTTTGCTGGAACGTTTGTCCAGGGCATTGGTGTAGGGTTCAGCTTTCATGGCCATGGAAAGGTAATATGCTTGGTTGCAAACAACGTTGGTGAGCCGGACCGTTCTGGGGCACGGGAAAGCTGAACAAAAACGGTATGGGCGACACTGGGTGCACTAGGATACACCCAAACTGGTATTGGGAGGATTGCGAGATACTGGGTGACCCAGTATCATGCTTCACCGCCTGTGAATCACCGTGTAGCACAAGCGCGACCCCCGATCGTGACCTATAGCGCATCTGGAACCACGGGACGGCAGGTCTGAGTAAGAAGAAGAAGATACCTTGGGCTGCAGCATTGTGGTCTGCTCTCAAGGCTGTCGCGGACTCCGGATCCGAGGCGGCGTGGGTGGAGCTTTTGATCCTTCCAATGTGCGTCTTAACGGCTCGTCGCAGGCCTGATCAGGGGTTGGGCACTGCGCAGGACGTCCGCCGCCGGGCCCGCGTTTGGTTGGATGGGGGTACTGATGCCCTCATCGATGAACTCGTGGTCACAGCGCCTTCAGCAAATGCCCCACACCGCCAATTAGACGCAGCTGCTCTTCCCGCTCGCATCTTGCGCAAGGTTGCAAATGGCCATTTATTGGCGGCCGTTCGGATGCTGGAGCCTGCCACCATCGCTCCAGCCACGCCTGCCACATGTGCTGCATTGGCAGCGCTTCATCCTATCCCGTTGGCGCCCCGCCTGCCCAGGCCCCTTACTGTGCCCAAGAGGAGGAACTCTTGGCTGCCCTCAAAAGCCCCCCCCCCTCCCCCGCTGGCGGGCGGGACAGCTTGACAGCTTTACACATCAAACATGCCTTATCTGTTGGTGGCTCAGACCTCTTATTGGACAGCCTCCTCGGCGTGGTCAATCGGGCATTAGCTGGGGATATTCCCCAGCCATTGCGATCTTATTGGGCCAGCGCTCCCATCACCCCTCTCTTGAAGCCCAATGGCGGTATCCGGCCCATTGCAGTGGGGCTCACCCTGCGCCGTCTGGTTTCCAAAATAGCTGTTGCAGCCGTCTTGGCCGCTGTCGGTGAGTATTTGCAGCCACACCAAGTTGGGCTTAGAGTCCGAGGGGTTGCAGAAGGCCTTGTCCGTGCCCTCAACCGCTTGGCGGCACACCAGCAAGATTCCCCTGATCTCGTCGTTGTCAGCTTGGACTTCCCGGAAGTTCCAAAATGCTTTCAACCTGGTCGACCGCAACCGCATTCTGAGAGAAGTCGCCCTCCATTGCCCGAGCATATGTCAGTAAGTAGCGATGACGTACGGCTGCGCGGCCCGTCAGATGTACATGTTGGACCGCACGACGTGGACCGCACCTCGTGGAATCCATGTTGGACCGCACGCCGTGGAATCCACAACTGGGGTCCAGCAAGGGGACCCCCTGTCTCCGCTGCTGTTTGCGCTCACTGTCCAGCCACTCCTCCTTGACATTCACAGAGAGTGTCCCGACGTACATCAAGGTGGTATTTTGATGATGGCACGTTCGTTGGTCCCGTGCCCGCAGCGCAACAGGCAGTCCAACTGGTTGTTGACCGGGCCCCGGCATAGGGCTTGAGCCTGAATCCTCACAAGTGCCGTGTGTGGTCGCCGCGCCTCAGCATTTGCATACGTTCCCTGTGGGCTTCATCTATTAAGCTCGTGCTGGCTTGATTGTGTTGGGGGCAGCGGTCACTGTGTCAGCCCATGCGAACGCGGCTTCTGTGGCCCAGGCGCAAGTTGATGCCGTGGCAGCCTCGCTCCAGCGTTTGTCGATTCTCCAACACCCCCAAGCAGAGCTTCTCTTGCTTCGTAGTTGCCTTGGGACCTGCAAGGTAGTTTTTACATCTCGGACAATGCCACCAACTGCAGCCGAGCAATCTTTGGTGACCTTCGATATGCTCCAAACCCAGGTCCTCCAATTCATTGTCACAGCTCGTGGCGGTGGTTTTGGCCCTTTGCAGCAAACCCTGGCTGGATGGCCTATTGCCCAAGGGGTCTGGGCATCACTAAGGCCACTTCCCTTCTGCCCTGTGCCTATCTTGCCTCCGTCAAGCAGACAGCCCCCCTTCAGGACCGTCTTCTATGTACATCCACTGCCCCGCCTGTCCCCGCTGCCCTAGCTGCGAAGGCTGACTACTGCGCCATTGTCCCAGATTTCGATGCGGCGCTCTTCAAGGATCCGGATTTTGTCCGCAGCAAAGTGCAAGCCCGGCTGTCCAAACCCTTGTATCTGCGCACATACCGGGAGGTTTTTGATGACACTGCTCGCTCGGATCGCGAGTCGCGACCGTGCTGTGCTCCAATCTCTCACACAGCCGGGAGCATCTGATTGGCTGCTGGCTCTCCCAGTTCCCCATTGGCAGCGGACAATGCCCCCTGAGTCGTTCCGGTGCCGCCTTCAATATCAGCTCCTGATCCCCATCTTCCAGCATGGCTGCCCGTGCTGCTTGAGGGAGTTGGATGTCTGGGGTGACCCTGCTGTCCACTGCACCTTAAGGGGGGCATGTAGCAATTGTCGGCCGGCACCGGCATTACTCCGTTCGTAACGGCCTTGACGCTGTCCTTACCTCTGCTCGTCAGCGCATCACCTGGGAATCTGCCTTTCCCACCCCTGTCCTTGACCAGGAGCGCCGACGGCGCCGTCGCGCAGACCTCCGCCTCCACGCGTGGGAGGAGGGGCGTGACCTCTATATCGACATCGTTGGCTCATCACCGCTCACCATTGCCAACTTGCAGCACTTCATGCCCCGGGGGGGGGGGGGGGCGCCCCGCTCGTCGCTCAAGACAAGCACAGTCGCTATCCTGTCTTGTTGTCGCGTCAACAGCCACCTGTGGCCTTCCAAGCCTTCTCTTTTGAAACAAGGTTGCATGCTGCTGCGCTGGCCTTGTTGCAGGGGCTCCAGGGGCTTTTGAACCAAGCCATCATTGCTCAAGAAGATGTGGAGGGATATTTTGTTATGCGTCGGGTCAGTCTCACTATTGCAGCCGCTGTGGGTCACCAGCTGGCCGCTCGGCGGGTTTGACTTCTAGCTTGAAACATTTGGGTTTGGGGCCTTGAACAGGTATTTTTTACCCCACTCTTGTAGAAGTTACATCTGTCCAACCACGAGGGCATGACAAGATGTCCAGAATACACCCGCTGGTCGAAATAAAGAAAAACGGGCCACACGAGGTAGCCAAATGAAGACTAGACACACAACGGCTCAAAGGGGAAGGGGGGAGGGAAGAAGGGGAGGGGCAGCCGTAGACGTGGCTGCAGCCAAGTCACCGCGTCCGAAGCTGAAATCCTTAACCTACCACGTTTCAAGGGACGTGAGGTCTCGACCTGCCACACGCAAAACATGGGACGACGACTGCCGCGTGTGGCTGCCGGCCCTCTCCGACATGTGCACAAGCCCGGCTGCCCAGGTATTGGTTAGTTTGAAATTCTTGATCTAGCCGCGCGTTGTTAGCCTCGCGGATCTGTGTACGCACTGCACCCCCTAGCTCCCCTTGGATCTCATCTCTCGTCTGACAGCCCTCACCGAGCTCTTTCTTGACCGAGGCCATGGTGGCGCATCCCCGTCCCAGTGGCAGAGTCCGCTCTGCTTTCACAGCTCCAGGGACGGTCCTGCCTACTGCAGCTGGCCTTGGGAGTAGTGACCGTCTGTGACAAAACGGGCTTGGGGGTACTTTCCTCGTTCACCCGACTAACACGCCTTGACATCCAGGTGGAAAGATCATTCGAATAAAGCTTGGTGACTTCCCTCACATCCCTCACGGCTCTCAAGAGTCTGAAGGTGTGGGCTGATAGTGAGTTTTCATGTAATGCTGCCCATCCCATCGGGTTTGAAGCCCCAACAGCTTGTACTAGTGCTTCAGCTTAGTTGGTGCAGGAGTGGCACGTCAAACACAGGTGGTCAGTCTGCGGGCCTGCATGAGATCTCGACGATCTGTACCATGTTCTCAAACTAGTTGTGGATTAACCTCTACGGATTGTGCTTTAAGTGACTCCATTTGATTGCCCTATGCAATTGTCCACCCCAGCCCTTGTGGGTGATGCATATCACAGGTGTTTACATAATATCATTTCCTCGAGCTAGTCAGGTTCCAGTCACAGGCTTGAACCGGCCGAGGCCGTTGGCAGGGCATCCATATAAGGGGATGCATTAAAGGCCCAAGTTCAAAAGCCCCTACACGGGGATGGCCTCCCCTCCAGGACACTGTGGTGCGTCTTGCCCCCAAGTGAACAGCAACAGCATGACGCTGTTCCCTGGAAATGTGTGGATATGCCTCTAAGAAGATTTTAACTTCAACAGGAGATGGTTTCTTCTGAGCTGACTCTTGTCTTCACAGCCAGTATATTCATCGAGGTAAAGAGCTGAGCAATAGGTTTTAATGAGATCTGACAATCTGAGTCCAGCCATCAATCTCAGAACAGCCATCAAATGCTCTTTGATATCCACGCCCTACTACAACCATATACGAGCACTTTATGAAGCACGTTATTCTGATCATCATTTGCATGTGGAAGGCAAGGGTAATGTGAACTTGCAACTCTGGTGCAGTGATGAGAAGTTCCACCGTGGTCCTAGACTGGGGACTTTCAGCAAAACGTTTACCCTTTTCCAAGCGAGTTTTCTATACTGCAAATCTCGCGTATTGTGGTATCTGTACTGGGATACACGGGAAGAAGAAGAAGAAGTGTGGCACGGGAAATCATTTGAGAACAAGTGTGGCATCGTGACATGCCTTCATGGAGAACGTAACCCACGCGGCAAGCTATTTGACACCACATTTCTTTTTCTAGGGTCAAGAAAGAATCTTTTCTCGCCGACGAAGGCACTCAGGTATGTTTGAGGAGTCCAAGAAGCACACTTTGGAGGTGGGCTTTTGGACTGCAAAACAACTGAGCAAAACATGCGCGCAAAAGAGACGAGTGATTATCTCTTACAACACTGTGTATCATGCCTCAAACTGGCCAAATCACAAACCCGCCCCGAGTTCGGACGTTCCGAGCGAGCTGTAAGCAGATAGATCGTAGGCGCTTTCTAGTCCGTCAACATGAATTTCGTACAGAATGGTACCAGCAAACCACTCCGCACGTGGGTGCAGCATGATGTCGCTTCGCGGGGCGTCGCCGTAAGCTGCCACACCGCGCTTGGTACATTGTAACCCAACTACCCGTCAGGGGAAAGGCGCAGCCCGTACCAGACTTGGTACACTTTTATCCCTGATCCGGAAGCAGGTATAAAAGGCCGGGATCCCGGATACCCCTTCTCACAGGTGATTAATGGCATGCCCCAAGTAGTAGTGCTTCCCTCGGGTTGCACTCGTGAAACTTCGTGCATTTAATTTCAGGGCTGAATTTGCATGTGGTCATCCATCGTGCTGCTCTCCAACAGTGCCGGACAACTATCCCGGCACCTTCACATTGTTGCGAAAGTGTTGACGCCAAATCTCAAATATAAGCCTTGATGGCTTTGTAATAAGTCCGGGCTAAGGATTCTTTCTTGCGTTACGTTGTCAGATTTACGCTCTGCCGTCGAACCCGGATCTTGGGACAAATCTTGGAGAGGTACTACCATGTAGTAAAAGGACGTACAATCCTGCATTGGTAATCATACTCAATTTGAAGGATTTTTTCTTGTTTCCTCTCTCCATTGCACGCAATGTTGTCAAAATGGAATAGACTCAGTACCGTTGAGGCGTGAATGACGGAACCGGAACTTTGATACTGGGCGATATATCCATGGCATTTTTGATGATGTCGTTTCATATTTCTTTCAGAACGACAAGTGAAAGGTCCATTATGGGTGAACCTTCGCTGGCCACGTCTGTGATTGTGAAAGCGGCATGCGCTTGCAGACCTATCCGCTTTTGTATCCTTTTCACAAAGTACATCGTCTTGGTCTTTAGATGGAAGGTTGCACTGACTAAGAGGGGAGCGCTAATCAACATGTCCAAGGACAACGGTTTCTTTATCTGGAACATAAACGGTGGACTTGTGCACAGGGCAAGTTCCGAGCTGGAGAGCCCCGGGTCTTCAAAATGAACTCTGTGGTCACTATACAGCCGTTTTTTAAAGAAAGTGGGCGGCATGATAGCTGTCAGTCGACTGTGACGACTGACGCTCCTCGAAAAGAGTCATCAGCAAGCCCGAATGGCCCTCCAACAGTTCCGCCGAAGGACATAATAAACAACGTAGCCAAGTCAAGTCAGGCCACAAGAAAAGTTCCGTTCCGTGCGGCAAAGGTGTGGGCCCTGCTTGATTTTTTTGCACCTTTCTGTGATCACAATGAAGAGTTGAGGGCCTCAACTTGAGGCCCTCCACAGAAGTCCTTCGAAGGAATTTCTTCAGAAGCGTCGTTTAATGACGAAATCCTACAAGCTTTCCGCTGGGGATTGTGGCTTGTAAGGATTTTATGGGTAGGAATATTATAGAGAGTCACGATCGACTGTACAACTGTGTCGCTTTTCTCAGTGGGCTTCGGGCTTGTCTTATTATTGAACCTTTTTACTGAGGGGAGTTCACTCTGCATTGGCCGCTACCAGAAGTGAATAAAAAGTGCTTGTTAACTAACATAACCCTTGCCATCGCACTTGTTTTTGTCCTGATCAGTCGGTATCATGACCCAGGACGATCTGGAGTTGTCTAGACGGTTTGTCAGCAGATTGTCTCCAGATCTGGCTTGAATCAGGGGCATTAGTCATGAGAGGCCCGGCTGGAAAGGGGGCAGCTGTGTCCCTGCCATTTACCTGTTAGGTACTCGTGGCTCAACTTAAATGCGCTCAACATTGACTTCCACATGCTTTCTCTCAACACAGAGCCTGATTGCTGTCTGCAACATGTTATAGTCATAATCTTCGTCGCGGCTGCTCCTGCTGCTGCTGCTGCTCTCGTCCTCGTTCTTACTGTTGTTGGCCTCCCTGGTGTTGTACCGCAATCAGGTTTCCGGAAGCCTGGCCTCATCCTTGTGATCTGCAGGCTGTCTTGAAGCTGGCGGCAGAGCCCAGCTTCAGCTCTGAGACAGCATCCAGCCAGGACTCGGGGTCCCAGACCGCACTGAAAGGCCGCCCCGGCAAAGTACGCAACTCGGATGATTTCAAGGGGGTCAAGATCTCGCCCAGTGAGCATCGTCGCCTCCGCAGGTGCGCGGCAATCGTGGCAGCCAGCTACGAATATTTGCATATAGGTGACTCAACTAGCCTTCTTATTCCTTGTTAGAAGGAGACACGGGGAAGATGCGAATGAATTACTGATTAGGATTCCGAGTCTTTGTTACAAGGAGACTCGGGGAAGATGCAAATAGCTGACTCAACGAGCGTTCCTATTCCTAGTCTTCGTTACAAGGAAACGCTGGAAAGATGCAAATAGATGACTTATCAGTGTGCTTGTTCTTTGCTACAAGGAAGGAAGGAAGGAGACACTGGAAAGAAGCAAATATATGACAAATTAGTGTCCTTGTCCTTTGTGACAAGGAGACACGGGGACGATGCAAATATTTGACTAATTAGTGTTCTTGTTTTGTGTCACAAGGAGACACGAGTACGATGCCCTGATAAGCAGACAGAAAAGTTGCTGTTGCAGCAGCCAGCGTGCCATGGCGTGATTGCTGCATCCAGCTGGGCGATTCGCTGGTCTAGGGTAACAGCTCAAAAACGAGTGAAGGTGTCTGTGCATGCAGGCGGATTACTAATCGGGAGTCGGCCAGGCGCATGCGGGCCAAGAGGCAGCAAGCACTTGACCACGCCCTTCAAGAGGTGTCTAGGATCCTTCCACCTCATTCTCCATTCCCTCTACAAGAAAGCGGATGGGGAGCCAGAACTCCTCGTGTTCATGTGGATTTGCTTGTCCTTATGAGCCTTCACCTTGAGATGTTCGTGCCTCCGTGATTGTCGTCATTTGCACCTCGTTCTCTGTGTGCTCATGCCGATGTTATCGTCCTCATGCCCCTTCACCTCCTTGTTTGTCGTGTCTCTGACTCCATGTTTGTCATGAATGATGGTGATATGATGCTCATTTCTTTGTACAGGCTCACATTGCCCATGCCAACAAGCGCTTGTCCACCTCATGCACGTGTTTGTTGACCAGTGTTACTATTAGTATCGGTTACAGATTATTACGGGGCGTGGACCTTTTCTGTAGTTTCATCAATGTAATCTACACGGTCTTCCATCACTTCTTACTCCTGTGAAGTGTCCTTGTGCCGTATCGTCTCATTATTGTGCATGCCACATAGAGTTGCGTGTGTGCGTGCGTGCGTGTGCGTGTGCGTGTGTGAGTGTAGTGCCCATGCGCTTGCCTTTCATGTTCGTAGGCTGACACATGTCTGAGCAAGCGTCTGCGTGCGCATACGCATTGAGTGTGTCACATACAGTGTCGGTGTGCATGATTGGGTCGGTCACAGGGCTGCTTGTGTATGGCGGGGGGAGGGGGACATGTAAGGAGGGAAAAGGGAGGGGGAGGAGGGAGAGACTGAGGGGTGGGGTGGGGGAAGAGTGGGATAGGGTGTGGGACGCCCAACGTGTGTATTGAATGCATTTACAGATGCCTCCATCATTTGCATGATCGCCTTGCAGATCTCCGGGAATTTGAAATTCTTCTAGTCTATTTCGCCTTATAAATATGCATCTGCAGTCGGGATCTTAGCCATGTAGCCTTGGGCTCCTTTCATTTCCCTCTCTCCTCAGTACAGTCCAAAGTTATTCAACATTTGTGCCACATGGGTACTCCCAAGAGACCATCAAGCTTGTGAGGGCTCCTTGGCTCCACATGGGCCCCCTCAGGTCCCATTAAGGGTGTGAGTGCTCCTTGCCTCCACATGGGCCCCCTCAAGTCCCATTCAGGGTGTGAGTGCTCCTTGCCAACCACATGGGCTCCTTCAGACTCCCCCTCCCCAGGTGTGAGTACTCCTTGTCCCCCCCCCCCCCAGGATGGGTC
>MVGU01001869.1:15000-27045 GCA_002005505.1 Botryococcus braunii
TGTGTGTGTGTGGGGGGGGGGGGGGGGGGAGGGGGGCCGGGGGTGGGCACCGGAGGTGAGGTACAGGAGTCTTCCGCAGCTTGACCGGACGAAGTCAAGATCTGCATCCGTTTGGTAGCAATGGGCGTGCAAGTTATTGAAACTTTTAGAGAGTTTATCATCAAGTGAGATGAAACTCATGAGAAAAGTACTTGGTGTCAGGCTAAGCAGGCAGCAACACAGCCAGCATGGCATTGAACGACAGAGCAACGCATAAATGTGGAGTCGCACTGGGAGACCAGTCTTCTTGACTGCACCGTCATTCGATGTTGGGTAAATTTGTGGGTCATTGCACAGCAGAGAGTGTGCGTGCATTTGCATATTAGATATTGCAACTGCCCTTATTGAATGCCATGCATCTCTTACTTTCTAGTTGCAGGCGCTTGTGGGCGGATCGCTGGGGCATCCTATGGGGCCACCACTCCTTGGGGCCAGGCCGAGTGCTGAGCTGGGCAAGGCGAAGTCCATCGTTGATGCCTGCAAGGGGGAGCCGGACCTCGACGTCTTGGCGTTTTTTAAGGATCACAACAGCAACAATCAGCTGCAATTCCCGGCCTTGGAGGGGATTCTTCAAACGTCCACGCAGTTGGGAGTGCACGGCATGGCAACCCCCTTTTCACTTCTGGCGGCGTCGTCTCGGCCAGTCACACCTCCGCCGACGCGTCAAGCCGAGCCTGGGCTGTCATTCCATCAGCCGCTTTCTCCAGGACGCGACCCGCTCATCGACGCGGGAGGGCCCGAATTGTGCTTCGGAGCGGACATGGACATGGCCGGTGGTCCCGCCTCCGACTTCGTGGACAGCTGCCTGCAGCAGACTCCCGAACCTGGGGATATAGACGCGTTGCCACGTGAACCCCAAGGAGGAGAGGCTCTGGGTGCTGCCACGATTGAGGACGACGCCGTGGCAGATCTGGAGCTTGCGGCGCTGTTGTGAAGGCCACTTTGAAGGCCTCTTTTGGTTGCACCTGTAAACATGAACACCACCATTCTAACCTCTCAGCCAAGCTGTTGCTTCACAAGCTTGTGGGCACAACCTTATAAGGGCATGCAGCTGCTATAAGGGCATGCAGACCTTATAAGGGCATTAATAATGGCTTCACAAGCTTGAGGGCACAACCTTATAACGGTATGCAGACCTTATAAGGGCATGCAGACCTTATAAGGGCATTAATTAAGGGCATGCAGACACACATTTCCTTTCATTTCATTCTTTTCCTTTCCTTTCGTGCTTGTATTTCTGGGTTAGTTAACCCAGTAGGTTGCTATATGTAACTTTATACAAGTATACGAGTATAGATTCACAGGTATGTTTTCTATTCATGTTGAGAGGACCCTTATGCACGTATAGGCATCCTCACATGCAGGGGTCCATCTGCTGCATGTGTGTATGGTACCACTCACTCTCCGTCATGGCGTAATGAGGGGCTGTGCGCTAGGTGCACGTGCACGTGTGTAGCGATATAGTAACTTGTCAACTTCCACACGAGCACGTTGTGGGCCCCGTAGTGCTCCATGGGTTGCATTTACGTAATAATTGAGGCGAGCGTGAGAGTGTTTTAAGGCTGTGTTGGTAATGACTAAGAAAGTCACCACTACAGTTATATAGCTCAATATGTATGGCGGGTCTTCAGCATGTACACGTATGGAGAGATCTCCTGAGGGTCCAATCACAGATAGTCGACATTGACATATGCATACTTCGTGCGTAACTCTCGATGGAGATCAGCAACCCCTAGGGCCTGTCAAGGGAGGAGTCGCCTGGAGGCCTAGGCCTGTCAAAGGGAGGAGTTCCCTTCAAACGTTTGTAGTCGTAAGCCTTCCACTTGGACGCCTCCGATCGGACTGCAGGCGGATCTGCGTGCGATTGGCAAACTTCTAACCCCTCTTGAAGAGGGCCTCTTCGAAGAATTCACATTGATTCTATGGGGTCCTGGTCCTCCCACTCCCCTGGGGGACCCCCTCCGGAGTTTTCGTGCCTCCGCATGCATTTGGATGCGCAGCTACATAACACGCTGGTGCTTGCGACGAAATGAGCTAGCTGCAGCTACAGGGCCCACTTAAAGATTTCACAGTTTCTGGAATGATCATGAGATGGCCCTGGACTAATCCATATATATATATATATATATATATATATATATATATATATATATATATATATATATATATATATATATATATATATATATATATATATATATATATATATATATATATATATATATATATATATATATATATATATATATATATATATGCTAGTTCATGGATCAGTTGAGTATGTACTGCAGTATGTACTAGCTGAAGCAGTGCATAGGTCCCTTAAGGGTTGTCCATAGGGACCCTGTATATAAACATGCCCCTCTTCTTTTGCCAAGCTTGCAAGTCAGGCTGATTAGGCTAGCTTTAGCATTAGCAGTCAAGTATCACCAGAGCAGTCTAATCAAGCATCAAAGCCTTGGGGTGGCAACCACATGGCAATAGGCTCGGATTTGCAAGTGTCAGTCCTAGTGCGTCCGTATTTCAGTTAGATTTCGTAACCCAGTACAGGCCTGGGCGCAGTGGAAATCCATTTTCATATGGGCGATCTTGGCGCCATATGGTACGCAGGGCATGCGCATGTCCGGGTGCCGCTTCCACTAGGGCTTGCACTTCTGATGAAGAAACAGGGGTGCGGCCAGCGGGGTTGGGGCAATTAGGAAAAGAGTTGCAGCTGTTCTGAGTTTTTAATGTTGCAAATTGGTGCACCATTGGGGCCTAAAGGAATCGTGTCCACCGTGCAGTCGTTTAAACGAAATTTCTGTGGAAAAAGTGCTTGCAATTGTGTTCTTTTCATGTATGTACACATCCATGAAAAGAGGCTTCTGGCCATATGCATGCGTGGAGGGCCTTAACATAAGAGACCTTGGGTCAAAGCCAACAATATTGGCGACTGCTGTCTATGCAAGCCGGTTGCGGCTTTTTTCCATGAATGCATCCATGTGGTGGTAACCACTGTGAAATGCCTTGGCGAATGCATTCTCACGTCCCATCGACCCGCGCTAGCACCTTTTGAGCGTCAGGCCTTCATCGACATCTAGCCCATGGGTGAGTGCACGTGGCTCATGACGAGCATGATCATGGAGGAGCAGAAGCCCTCATTTGCAGAACCCATGTTGCAGGACACCCAAGCGCTTAAAAGCCGTTTCTGTGCTTCGTTTCTAAATTTACAGGCAGCCTCATCTGCTATTCGTTTGGTAGCAGGACCTCTAGAATTTTATGGGTGGTGCTAGCATAACCATTAACCTCAAGCGCTTGTGCGTTATCAAAATGGGTATGAGCTGCATTTTCTAATTTTGGTTTCTATTACACTGTATATGTACAGTGTAATCTGTGGCTATATATGCATATGCATATGCTTATATATAGTTACAAGCGTACCTCGATGCTTGTGCGGATCTTGTTGGTCTCGTGCGCGACCTGTATGCACGGAGGGAGTGCAAGTATTCAGTCAATAGAGATGCATAGATTTGACCCTCACTTTGATGGGCAGCTGCGAGAGCTGCTTCATCTCATATCGGTTATACCTTGTATATAGGGTAGCAGTGAGAGAGACGGTATAGAGACAGAAAGCGCCCGTGGCTAGGGGCCCTTAGGGGTGCAGGCCTGGGGTAGATAGGTGCAAGCCCTAGGGTAGATACGTGAAGTTTTTTCGGGGGCGGGGGTTCAGAAGCCCATCTGAAGCTTAAGATAATTTATCCATTGTGTATCGCGAATGCAATGTGCGATACCTGGATCCTTTGACCAGCAGTGGGAATCAAGTTGGTCGTGGAAGACCTAGGTCATGATTTAAAGTATAGGATTCCTCGAGGGTAAGATCTGGTGTGTCCATCTTATAAGAGATCAAGCTCTAGTACCGCTGGGTCCGACACGTGTGGGTTCACACGTATAATACATGTCCACCCATACTCCTTTCCTATAAGATTCTCTTTGCGGAGCCACGTGGTCCACATGCTTGCAAAGCTGTACATTTATGGCACTTTTCTTAGGAGACCTGGTACCACTAGAAGACTGGTTGTCCACTAGTTCTTTCAGGAAACCTTCCAAGTAATCCCGGAGGCTGTGCACTTCGTTTGAATGTATATGCCACGTGGGCAGCCTAGGCTGAATTAGGAAGTAAAGACCGGGCCTGGCATATCCAGACGCAGGTTAAGCTGAATTCTTGAAGATCAAACCGGTTCCTTGACCATATCTGTAGAGCTTCGCCTCGTGTCAGTCCAAGACGTATGTAGTGCATGCATAAGCACTACGTCTAGCGAGTTAGTAAGTGCTCTGGACAGCTTGTAGAGGACATGTCTTGAGTACCATATTTTAGCATTTATCGCACTCGAGTTTACTTTAGCATTCGCTCAAATTGCCTTCTTATGGGGCAAATTAGGTTGATTGCAACAATGGTTGTCAATTGACTTGCAAGTGGAATATCTGGGGATTAATCAGCTGCAGGTTGGTTGCGTGGCCGTCAGCTTGATATGCACAATATTGACTCTTCAGCTGACCACGGGGCACTTGGGATATCCTTTGAAGGAAGAATCTCTTTCAAACTCTGCTGTATATACTAGAGCTCTTGAGGGTATGCAACGGGACTGGTAAATTACATTTCATGCAACGCAGCTTTGCGAGGGTGTTAACAACATGTATGCATAAACAGAAGTATTTGGGATCTGACCTTAGGGCAGCGCTGACCTGTGCGCTTCATTTTTGGCGAATTCAAGGCAGGTCCTATGGCTGTTCCAGGTCTTTGGAGGATGCGCAGCAAACAAGCTCCGGATGGATCCAGGTATTCACTTGTAGAGTATTGATTAAGCAGCATATGCAACGTGAGGATCCAGGTATTCATGTGTTGAGTATTGATTAAGCAGTGTATGCATCGTGTGGATCCAGGTATTAATGCATGCTGGGAATATATTAATGTGTCGATTACATATAGCAAGCAGTGAAGACAGCGTGTGCATCCAGGTATTCTTGTATCGAGTAATTGGCCAATGTATGCAGTGTGTCCTACTTGCGCAGGGACAAACAACAACATTGAGGGTTCTCCAGGCCCTCGGAGGCTACATTTTATAGTTCTTAATCACCAGTGTTAGTTAATAGTGCAATCAGGGCTCTGCAGAAGCCCGCAGCTGTCTGCAGATGATGATCTTTAAGATCACGTATTCTGTATTCGTGCAGAATGGATATCTTACGCAAGGCTACGCAATTAATGTGATCCGTGGCCACCGTTGCAGAATTGCATATGCACACGAAGTTTTGTGAATTCATGTGCGTGATTGCGTCAAGCAGACTGGCACGCAGAAGCTATGAGGGTTTCTGTTGCTAGTCTGGCGCACTCATGTTGGTAGTTTCAAGGATATGACTTAGTTATGAATTTTGGGTCAAGGACTAGATCGGCTACAACGATGTACTGGACAATGTTTTGAGAGCTCGAGCATATAGTGCTTAGAGGAAAAAAGATCGACGTTAACATGAACCTTGACCACGTGATTTTTCCCACGTTGGCAATTTTGATGTTGAAAGATCTGGCATATGTACAAGAAAATTCTTAGGTGATCATGTTTGACGTTGTTCCTCTAGGTGTGTGCAATGCACCTCCTGAGGGGAACCCTGGCGATAACCGACCGACCGACCAATCAAGGCCTTGAGACAAAAACGAGTTCTTTGCATAGGTGCTCTGTAAGTGCTGTGCAAAGCTAGTGAACCTCGTTGGATGATATGTACAGGCCAGCACCCTCTTACAAGAATTGGTCAGCGAGGATTGCAATACAATATTGCTATCCGAGGCTTGAGCCTCTCTAAGGTGCTGTGTCAGATACCAAAGGACTTCGTCCATATGCGTACGGTTAGGGCCTCTGCACAAAGGCCTCAGTACATGAAAGCTCGGTTTCATGTATGTGTGTGGCTATAAATGCATTCGAATTCGAAAGTGCGCGGATCCGCTCAGCGGAGCAATGCAAAGTCCGTGGTTATCTCTGAACCTAACCACTATATCGGTGGCCGGGTAAACGCTATCAAAGCCTCTGTTGATGCCATCAATTAGGACTTCTGAGGTGAGAAAGCTGAAATAAAGCGAACTCTTTGAAGAATTTGTGAATGGAGGGGCTTGACTATTCCAAGCGGACTCAGTTCAGTCGTTCTTAAAGGTTGACATGGTTACGGGCCTTGAGGAAAGATCCACCAAGTTAGATGACCACATTGATATCATCGATCTGATGATCGATTATCGGTCATGACGACTTCATGTTAAGGAGTAGGAGGCTTAGAATCTACTTTGCAATAGGTATTTCTGTTTTTTGAGAAGAAATATCAAGAGCCTGAGCTGAGAATGTTCGGGCTTGAGGTAGCGTCTGGCAATATTGTAACGCAGTAAGCAAACAATGCAGTTTCACATGGCCAGTGCGGATATGTGTTTCAGCAATTGTTGAGGGTCGTGGATGCTTATCCCATCTGGGGTATTCATGTGATACACGTGTCCATTTACGTGTTTCAGCACGTGCTTGCTTGATGGAGGCTCCTACGCCTATTCTGACCTGACAGGGGTTGACAAGGTTTTTTAAACAGCAATTGTTTATGTGAAATACATTGTTAACACGTGTCATACATACATGTATTCCTCATGTTGTGCACAAGCCAGAGGCCAAGAACGAATGTAGGCGGTGGCACATAACCAACATGATCAAGCGTGAAAGTTAAAACACAAATTGATGGGGGGGGGGGGGCAAGGGAGAGAGATGGAGGAGGTGGGTGGAAGGGCGAGCCCCCCCCGGGGGGGGGGGTGCGGGGAGGGACGGGGGCGAGAAAACGGGGAATGCTGAGTTCTATTGCGCCTATTTGTCGGGGTTTCGAAGCATGCATTTTGCACAGGGAACAAACAGAAGTATTGTTCATGCCTTGTTTATGGTGGACGGACATGCGCATGCCTTCAGAAGAAACATGACTGGAAAAGGGCGAGAATGGCCATTCTCGCCCCCCGGGGCCTGACAAGACTAGATATGACGATACTGGTGATGGTGATGGCAATGATGACGATGACGATGACAATGATGACGAAGACGATAATTACGATAGTGATAATGATTACGATAATAATGATGACGATATCATCAACTGTTGAGAGTAAGGATGCGAAAGTCTAGGCGTTATTACATCAGTACATAAAGCTTTCCCAGCAACAAAGGGTTGGACGGGCTGTTAAAAAAATGGCCTTTGTGAGATTGCCCCCTGCTCCTACTGCTGGCTTCAGCCCCTCTGCTCCTAATCTCAAGTACAATTGTACTAGCATCAACACTCATAAACCCCAAGCAACGGTGTAGGCTACCGACACACCCACACCCCCCCCCCCCACACACACACACACACACACACACACACACACACACACACACACACACACACACACACACACACACACACACACACACAGCCGGCTTTTATGGAAACGTTTCCGGCTCTGCATCGCTCTAAATCCTCTGTTAGCACACTCAAAATTTGCTCCCAAACTCCAAAAGAAAAAAGAGAAGATATGCGCTTCCGACTCTGCCAATCTGAGGCCAGTTTTGTCGTCTGTGGGATCTCTTCGGAATGCCCGACCGAGTTCCTGTCGGTAGCTACATGAAGCTATCATCTAAATTACAGACAAAAAAATAAAACAGACAGATACCGGAAGTGGCGGGAATCGAACCCGCTGCCTGCTTACGGCAAAGATGCCGCTGCCACTGCCCCGTCGGGGACAACAGCTGCTGCGGTGGCAGCCTTTGTGGCTGTGACCAGTCCCGAAGGAGGGAGTGCGGAAGCCTTTGGAGCCGGTGCCTTTACGGCTGGCTTAGCCACAGCAACAGCGGGGCCCTGCATGGTCCAGCAGCGCATTTCAGTCTCAGTCACGCAGCCCACTTCAGTGTCTAATCCGGAAAAGTGCCGGTCTTGACAATACCCATGCTGGCGTTGCTGAGCCCCACCCCCCCCCCCCTTTCTCTCCGTGGCTGTGTCTGTCCCTCGCTTATTTCGCGCGCGCGCACACACACACACACACACACCACACACACACACACACACACACACACACACACACACACACAAGCATGTAGGATGTGGGTTCGGGACCCAAATGCAAGCCCAAGGTGGAAAGCCCAAGGGTTTCCCCCTCGCGCACGGAGTCAAAGACAGGTATGGGCATGCGCATCTGTCCTCCAAGGGGGGGGGGGGGGCTCTGACCTTGGCGACAGCGGGGGCGAGTGCCACGGGGGCGCTTGCAGCGGCGCTCAGCTTGTGGGCCACGGCCGCGGCGGGAGCCTTCGCGGGAGCCTTCGTGGGAGCGTGTGCGGGAGCGTGCGCGATAGCGCCCACCACCACATGGGGGTTGCTGCTCAGGAGGTCGGCGGACCCGTCCACCTCCCCGTCCACAGCCTCCGCTGGGAGCGCCACAGCGGCTTCCGTTGCTGAGTCAGCGGGGGCAGCAGCCACTGAGGTCGCCGGCAGCAGCATCTCGGTCGTCGTGTACACGATCGACTGCGGGAGAGGTGCATAAACTTTTATAATACTTTTTGTAAAAATATAATATATTCCTTATTTTTTCCATCTTTTTAATCTTACTCCACAGGCAGTCTGTGGTTAGTAAAATGAAGTTCAAAGTCCCTTTACTCTTCCTGCCGAGGTATTAGTACAATCGAGTAATGAATGCTTCACACGGCCCCCTCCTCCCCCTCCCACTCTTCCAGCTGAGCTGAAGTATGATCGATTGATGATATTGCACATGGGCCCCTCCTACCCTCCCTACTCTTCCTGCTGGAGGTAAGCACAATTGATCAATCGTAAGTAATGGCTGTTTCACAGGACTCTTCCTACCCCTGCTACTCTTCCTGCTGAGGTAAGAATGATTGCTCAATCACGAGTAATGGCTATTCCACATGACTCCTCGACCAACCCCCTCCTCCTGCTGAAGTGAGTATGATTTTGAGTACTGATTGCCACACACAATGCCTGCGCACCGCCCCTAGAGGGGGTGACCGCGCATCGAATGCGTCACATGGCCCACTGTTGCTCGTGTTGAGATGACTAAGACTTTGACCAATGATCGCCGCATGTTTCATACGCTGCCTCTTCCGACGTGGGCATGCTCGAGAAAGATTGTTTCTGATGATTGTGATGATTGTTTGGCCCGCACCTGCTGCTGCCCCGGGTGAGCACGCTTTTTGGGTGGAGATTCTTACACCCTTGCCTACTCTTCCTCCCCCCTTGAGTGGGTATGCTTGGGTAATGAATGTTTCATTTGGCTCGTTCCTGCGATGGAGATGAGCATGACTGCTGTGCGCCATTACCACAACACATGAATGTGACAAGAATATTTCATCAACTCCCGAGACATGAATAATACCAAACTCCGTCACAGGATGAGCATACGATGGATAGGGGTGGGTGTAGGGTATCCAACGGAATCTGGAACTGCTCCTTTGTTCAATGCCAATGATACCAAAAGAAGATGTGGACTGTGGCGGCTTCATTTACCGCGTGAAATATTTAGTCTGTGAATTGGAGGTGTACCCCGTTTGGTCATCAGAACTCGTATCGGGCGGCCTGGGTTCAATTCCCCCAAAATGTTGTTTGAAGAGTGGTGATTAGTATCATTTTTTATTTATTTGTTTTTTTAATTTACTTTTTCTGTGCTTTGTAGTGCCATTCGCAGCAAGGCCATTGTTGGGGACGATGGTGCTGGTACAGAGTAATGCAACGCTGTCCTGCTCCTGCGATTGAGTTTTGCTGGAGCCTATTGAGTTGTCCGAAGTGTTCAAAAACCAGAATGTGACCCCGTGCATTGTTAATGCATCTTTTACGACTCACCTACATCAACTCCAGCTGGGCACTTTCGATGGCCCCCAACTCTCGCAGACCCTAGCCAAACAACTGCTGATGCACTACCTAGAAATTCCCAGAATGTTGCGCTTCCCATTTATTTAAGCCCTGTGGCAAGCTCTAGTCGTAGCTCTTGACAAGGTGCCCATACAATTGCTGGCATGTGCAGCTGGTTAAACTAGATAACTGTGTTGGATTCAGGAAACCAAAGTCATGCAGAGGCTTATTGCTTGTTGCCCAGAGTACTCAGCAAGAGTTCCCATATCCTTTGCCTACTCTCTGCCCAATGGTCCAAAGTCCAACAATTATGTTTCCCCCTATCCTCATTCTATCTCCAAGCAAGTGTCATTCAGACCGGTCAACGATGGAGACAGGGAAAACCAGAATGACGCCCAATAGCAAGGTTAAATACTCTTTGGAGTAATCCACATCTCTGCACAAGGCAGAACCTTGCACAAAGGGAGAGTGCCGGGGTTCAAGTCCTGCAAAAGGTCATGCGTGCCGTAACGTCCGTTTTTACCGCGTTTTTTTCGGTCGTTGGAAAGAACGCAAGCTGGAAGATTTGAATGAGAGGATCGGAATGGAAAGGCACCCACAAAGCCACCAAACAGAGCAAGAAGAGAAGAAGAAGAGAATCACTGCGCTGGCGATGGATGACTCACCAGGCAAGTGGATGTGCGGTATCCAGCAACTGGGCATCGTTCTTAGCGCCTGAACGACTGTGTGTCCGTCCCGAGTGTCCGATAGTCACAGACTGCTGGAAGTTGGGGCCTGGCAGCAGTGTGTTGAAGGAATACATGTCTTGAAAGCCATCAGACTGCAAGGACCACCTTCCTCTTATTAGCTCACGGCGCAAAATTTTCATCAAATTGACGGAAAGCCGGGGAGAACGCAGGGCAGAACGCATCACCGAGAGCAGGGCAGAACACATGACGAAAAGCAGGGCAGAACCCATGACAGAACGCATGGCAGGATCCCAGGGGAATATGTACGACAGAAAGCAGGCAGAAACGATGACCGAGAGCAGGGCAAACCCATGGCAAAAGTAGTGCAGAACGGAATGACAGAAGGCAGGGCACAAAGAACGACCAAAATCAGGCAGGACGCCGATGACAAAAGCATGCAATGACAAAGAGAATATGATCCATACCAAGCAGAAAAGAATAACACATGGATGGAAGAAGCGAACAGAAGATGAAGTCATGCAGAGAGCACGAATAAGGATGTGCAAAGCAGAATGACATAACGCAACAATGTAAAGAAGAAGACAAGACAGCAAAACGAGAGCATAAGAAAAGCAGATGCTGATAACTAAAAGAAAACAAAGTAGTGAGAAAAATACAAAAAACACGAACAAAACAAATTAGAAAAGATGGAACGAGAAAGAAAACAAACAAGCAACAAATAGACAGCATGAGGACATGCAATCAGACAACAAGTACAATATGCACAAGCATACGCAATGTTTGAAGATTTTGTAAGGGCTATGAGCACGCAATGCAAGGAGCCCAAGGTATGCTGGAGCGCAGACCAGCAAGGCAACTTCACCCAATCAGATGCAATCCAAACAACCACCACCCTCTTTTACCCCCCCCCCCACCCCCTCTTCCAGATTGTCTGGCATTCACATGTCACATGGACACTACAACCAGGACGATCCCAAAAACACCCCCCACCCTCCCCGCCGCAAAAAACTAGCCCAATACGGCCGGGGGGAATTGCACAAGCGACATACCAAAACCACCCCCCTCCCCCCCCCCCCACCCGGCCCAGAAGCTTGTCTTTTAACCCCCCTGCCGACGACCATAAATTGTGTTTGCTCTCTTAAACCATTGACGAGTATTAACTCTTTTCGTACTGTTATGACTCTTGATACTTTCAAATTACTGTGCACCTCATAAACTCCTTAGTATTGAATCTTTGACCCGACTAAGCGCCTCGGGGTGGGGGGAGGCTGGGGAGACTGTTGCCGGGAACCAAAGGGAGGTGCGGCGAGCTCAACAGGAACAGTGTTGGGAAAATGTGGTCACCGCAGGACCTCAGCACGAGGAGCTCGGGCCTCCGCCCAGCAGCTCCCTCGAAGGAGCCCGGCCGGTTTGGCGTTCAGCGTGCGGGTTGATCGCGTTA